>CAUYUJ010013447.1:563163-608163 GCA_963575745.1 Prorocentrum cordatum
TCCCCCTCCCCCCTGCCCGATCGACCCTCCTCGGGAGGAGGAGGAGACCGGGAGGCCCGCCGCCAGAGGAAAGGCCTGCGGCCAGGCGGCCGCGGGCGCCGAAGATGCCCAAAGCGGCCGCCGACGTCACGCCCCGCGCGCGGACAACTGGCTCTCGTCGTCATCCAGCGGCGCCATGGTGCTCTCGCTGCTGGCCTCTTCGCAGCGCAGGAACGAGGGGTAGCGAGGAAGAGCGAGGAGGAGGACCACTGCAAACCCAAGACTCATCAACGATCTTGCAATACTCCCTCCTTCCAAAGTCCGTCTTCATGGGCCCCTACAAGAGTTCATGCTCACTGATAGAAGTGCCCCGTTGGAAGACAGCCGTTCGAACATCATGAAACTCGCAAAACAAAACTCCATTCCTGGGATTTCAACGCCGCGAATCACCATTACTGTCGCGCCTTGACGACCCTGCATCGTGCTAGAACATAACCCCTAGGACTTCAACACCACGAATCAACGTAACTGTTGCGGACAGTCCAACATCGTGCCAAAGCACCAATTCTGGGACGTGATCCATGATTATCCTTGAAACAGCTGTGAACTCTTGAAACACATGCGCGCGGCACCAGGGCGAGAGCCACATTCTGAAAAGATCTGCGCAGCTCTTGCAATCTTGTAAAACGAATGTGCGCGGCGCAAGGACGAGAGTCACAGGTTGAAAAGGAGCCGCTCTCCATCCGTGAAACTATTGTATGTGCTAAGCGAATGCGCACGGCGCGAAGGCGAGAGCCACATTTTGAAATCGACCTTCGACTATCCTTTCAGTTCTAGCAAACTTGTATAGACGGACGCGCGCGGAGGTGAGGCGAGAACCACATTTTGAAAATGGCCCGCCCTCCACCCGTGAAGCTCGTGCAAGCTTTTAGAACGGATGTGCGCGGCGCTCAAGCGAGAACCACACTTTGAAAACTTCTGAATCTCAAGATCACAAACTTCGAGGAAGCCTCAGGCGAAACGCCCGGCCCTCCCCGACCGGCCTCGGGGTGCGACAGGGACGCCCTTCTTAAACGGGAACGGAGGAAGAGGACGACGACGGATGACGACGACGACGACAAGGTCGATCGAGGCGGGGGGGAGGGACGCAGGGGGAGGGAGAGACGGAAGGAGGGGAGAGGGGGGAGGAAAACTAGGTGCGCCCCTACTCCTCCCACCCATCTTTTGGAATTGCGCAAGTATGTTCGTGTTTCCGCCGAAGGGTGCCATAGAGGGCCTGGAACCCCCAGAGGACCGCACGGTGTTGTGCGCAGTCGAGCAAGGGGACCTGTGCACATTGAAGGAGAAGGAGGAGATGGATGAGCAAGAGGACGAGCAACATGTAGAGGATGAGCAAGGAGGAAGACGAGGAGGAGGAGTGGGAGAAGCAGGAAGAGCAAAATGTCCAGAGGGAGGCGGGGGACACGAAGGAGCGGGGCGACAAAGATGAGGAAACACTCGGATCCAGAAAAGTGGCCCGCGCTGGGGCGAGAGCGCCATTCTGAACGCTGGAGCAAAACGCTCCATCCCAAAACTAGGCCCACGCTGCAACGGGAACACAATGTTTGAAACGCCAGAAGAGTTCCGATTGAAAAACAGATGACAAACTATTTGATTTCCCGCGTTGCGCTTTCATCGGTGTGGAACTGCCCAGCTGTAGTCCAGGGCCCCAGCCAGACTGCACCAGTGCAGCCTCAGAGACTTCGCAAGGCTGCGCGTGCCAGCCGAGCAGTTTTGCGGGTGCCTGGCTCGCGAGGGGGGGGGAGAAGGAAGAGGGGAGGAGAGGACGAGGAGAGCCCAACATAATTACAGTTTTGACTCCGAGGAGGCGGAGGACACCGCTGGGGATGAGCCCAACATCGCGGATAGGCTGTTATATCAAACATTGGCATGCTGCACCTGCTGGCGCCGGCAGGGGTGAACAATTTCCACCCCCCTGCGAAACTCCCACGACCGCTGTATTTTGGAATTGAATGCGCTGAGCAACAATATGCGGGAGAGAAGGGGCCCCGCTCGGACAAAATCTGAGAAAGGAGAGTAGTATTCATGTTGAGTAATTGCAGGGAAGGGGGCATCGAGGGAGGAGGATGAGGGAGGAGGATGAGGGAAGAGGAGGAAGGAGGATGAGGAGGAACAAGAGGAACAATATGAGGGAGGAGGATGACGAAACGACGACGAAAGACGACGACGAAACAACGACGACAACAAAAGACCAGTACGACTACAGCGAAAGACCAAGACAACGAAGACGAAACGACGACGGCAATGCCCAGGACGGCAGCGAGCGCCTTGGACAAATTCTCGCCGCCGCCGTCGCTCTTCCGGCTGGAGCCGTTGTCGCTGCCCTCGCTCTCGACGGCCTGTCGGGCCACCGGCCGCCGGCGCCGCCACCGAGCACGACGGGGACGAGGACGAGGGCGACGGAAACAACGAGTACAACGGCGACGTTGCGGTCGCAAGCGTCGTCCTCCTCCTCCTTCTCCTTCTGCTCCTCCTCCTCCTCCTGCTCCTCCTTCTCCTCCTCTTCCTTTTGCTCCTCCTCCTCCTTCTCCTCTCCTCTTCCTCCTGTTCCTCCTCCTGCCCAGCCCCAGCTCCTGGCGTCTCGATTCCCGAATGTGCAAGATGCTCCGAATGGAGTCCAAGCGTCAATTCGCCTCCGTCTGGATGGTACCGCTCACTCGCAGGATCAGGGGGCTACCCAGTACGACGTGCGGCGTCGTTTCTCATAATGTCCATGACGTTCTGCTCCATTTCCTCCTCCCTTTCACCGCTGCGCCCACCCAAACACCTTATCTTAACATCGTCGTTCCCACGTGCGTCGTCGTTTACCTTAACATCCTCACCGTCTTGCACCGCTGCGCCCACTCAAACACCTGCGGGCTGCCGCTCTGGTCTTGCCCCTGCAATCGTTGCGGCGGCCGTCCCTGACGCCGCGCGCCCCAAAAACAAACGGAGGAGAAGAAGTGGGATGATGGGGGCAAGGAGGAGGAGGAGGAGGAGGAGGAGGAGGAGGAAGCAGACCGATGCGCTCGGCATGGGTTGAATACGAAGGCGGAGGTCCGCCTCTAGAAGGGCAGGGGCCCACCTCCCACTGGACAAATACCTGACGAAAACGGCCCCAACCCACGCTTCCTTCCGGTCCGCCCCACTCTCAGAGGAAAGAGGCGGATTTATGGAACCAGGTATGAGCGATTGGGTTCCGAAACCCAGGGAAACGTCTCGTATTGCTGGCGGGCTGATCTCCTCGCAGGGAATGGCCATCTGATGACGCCCGTTTACGGGCCACTGTGATGTAACGTTTCTGCCCCCAAGGTGGCGCTACGGACGTGGCGTGGCATGCCCCTGGCGCACAAATGCTTTCGAGTGTAATGGGTGAAAAGTCCCTCGCACTTTCTTCTGGACGTGTGAAAACAAAGAAATGTGCAATCCGCCAAACGAATGGTGACAACCACCTTTGTTCAATCCTGTCAGACAATGTCATCTACCACAGACTGGAATCACTAATACGCAATACATACTGGACCACCAACATTGCCGCAGGGCGGCTTCCTAAAACCTCAGAAGGGGGCAACTATCTCTAAGATGATTTGCATCACGACTGAAAACTATTGAGACATCAGCGACCCCGCCCACCCTTCACACCATCGGCGCGCATCTCAGTAACGTAACGACCAACTGGGCAAACACAGGCACAGGTCATATGCAGAACCGCCGGCCGCCTTTTTGTGGGTCCTGGAGGCAAGAGCCTCGAATAGGGAATCGGGGCGAAATCGCGAAGGCGAATACACTCACGGCGCGAGTTTGCTAACAGCACTACGCACCTTACGCACCACGGTCACCAATCGCATCAGCAATAACACCGGCGGCCATCACGGATGGAATGAATGGAGGACCTCCAACATTGCCGCCAGGCTGGGTCCCGAGGCCAATAATCTCGAGGGCGGGCAGACATTACTAAGACGGATATGCTTACATACGAATGGAAGATATACCGATATCTGGAGAGAAAAAAAAAAGAAAAAAAACGCCCGCCAACAAATCCGCTCAACAATAAATTTGGAAGCAACGTATGCACTGTACGCAAGACCTCTTGCATTGCCGCTGGGTTGTCCTGGAAACCAAACCCTCGAACGGGGCAAGAAAAACGAGAACGGAAAACTCAAGAATGGAACAGCTAATGTGATAACGAAGCCCCCGCTCAAACCATCGGCACACATTTCAGTAACAACAAACTGGGCCAACACAGATGACATGTACGCAAGACCGTCGGCATTGCTGCAGGGGTTGTCCTGCAAGCCAATGCCTCCGACAATGGCGGAATCAACGGGATGGACAATTTTCCACGAAACGAACGTCAACCGCGCTATAAACAACACTCCCATTCACACCATGGTCGCGCATCAGATCAACAAACAGCTGGGCAAATACAAACGGAATGAATGCACGACTGCTGGCGTTGCCGCTGAGCTGCGTTTTGCAGGTCGACACCTCGAATACACATATGTTATGTGCGCATGATCGCCAGCATTGCCGCCCGGCTGTGTTTCGGAGGCCAAAGCCTCGAGCGGGGACAAATTTGCCGGCCCTCTTATGGGGCCACCACGCTGCGCGGATGAGGTTTCCTGCGCCCTGCTCCAACTCGATGTTCCCATCCCCGATGCTATAGTTCTACCTTTTGCTTCGGGGCGCCGTGGACATGCGTGGTCTGGGCCGCGGCGCGGCATTTCCCGACACTGACGATTCTGCGGTGAGTTCGGGTTGCGGCGCCAAAAAAGTGTGGAGACCAGCTGCCTCGGCGCAGGCTGCCCTGGCGCTTTTGCCAGGGCGAACCCCTGATCCCAAGCGCGCGGCTGGCGGGCCAGCCTCAGGGGATGTCCCCCAAAGCGGCTGCGCAGGTATCCGCGAAAGAACCTCAGCTGGAGCTGGTTGGTCTCTCTCTCAGCGGTCCACAACGGATGCGCCGTTTACCAAGAATCCGCCTGGGACATGCCGGACTATTGCAATTCAAGCCTACTGTGGCCCAGGGCGCGCCCCGAACTCCAGCTCGCGCTGCTCAAGCACCACCGCTAGCAGCACCCCATGCGCCACGAGATTGAGCGAGCGCGCCGTCTCCGCCGCAGGCATCGGCAAAGTATGGCCCAGGTCGGGTGGGATCGGGCCCTGTAGCAAAAGACGAAGAAGGGCGGTCTCGCTGGTAGCCAGCCCTTCGAGTAACCGGTTTTCCCGGGAGTCGCGCGAAAGATGCCGCTTCGTACTCGCAGCAACCTTGAACCTGAGGGTGGCGATTCTGAAAGAAAGCGAACATGCCACCTACTCCTGCTCCGATTCCTAATCGCTCGCGTTCATATTGGTCCTCGTGCTGCTGTTGCTGCTCCTCCTCCTCCTCCTTGCCCTCCTCCTCCTCCTGCTGCCCATTTCCCTCTCTTCCTTCTCCTCCTCGCCATCCTCCTTCGCGTCCTCCTCCACCTGCTCCTTCTGTTCCCCCACCTCCTCCTCGTCCCCATCCCCCTCATCCACTGCCCTCCTCCATCCTCCTCCTCCTTTTTCTCATCGTTTTCCCTCCTCCCTCTTCCCTCCTCACTTCTCTTTCATCCCTCTCTCCTCCATCCTCCCTTCTCGTTCCGTCCTCGCCAATCGTCATCCCCCTCCCGTCGTTTCCTCTTCCTCCTCCTCCTCCTCATCATCATCCTCTAGTTCCTCCCCCTCACCAGGTTGCTAATCGTCCTGCGTTAGCCGTCTCCTGCTCCTCCTCCTGCTTCTTATCCTCCTCCTGCTCCTGCTCACGTTGTTGCTCCTCCTCCCACTCCTGCTCCTGCTCCTGGTCCTGGTCCTGGTCCTGGTCCTGGTCCTGGTCCTGGCCCTGGCCCTGGTCCTGGCCCTGGTCCTCCTCCTCCTCCTCCTCCTCCTCCTCCTCCTCCTCCTCTTCCTCCTCCTCTCCCATGTTTCCTCCTCGTCCTCCATAGCCCCCCCCCCTTCTCCTCGTCATCATCCTCCTTTTCCCTCCTCTTATCCTCTCCTTCCTCCGCTTCCATCCCCCCCTTCGTATTCCCTTTGCCCTCGTCCCTTGGCCAACTCCTCCTATTCCTCCTCCTACTCCTTCGTCTCATCCTCTTCCTTATCCTCCTTCCCCCCCCCTCCTCCTCGCCCTCCTCTGTCTCCTCCCTGTTGTTCCCCCTCCCCACCCTCTCTCCCTCCATTCCCCCCCTTCCCCCTTCCCTCCCTGACTCCGCCCGCGCCCTCCCTCGGCGGGCGAGGAAGGGGGGGGGGGGGGGGGGGGGGGGGGGGGCGAGGAGGGGCGCAGCGCCTCAGGAAAAGGTCCCCCGCCGCGCGCGCGGGCGCGCGACGGGCCACCCCCTGGCGCCGCCCACGGCGCCGTAAGAGCAGGAGGCATGTAGAAGGAGAGCAGCTGGAAGAAATCGCCCATAAGGCCGCGGGCGCAGGCCAACATGCCGCCGACGAGGGAGGCGTCGCCGACGAAGAAGACGCCGCGCCAACAGCCGACCACGGAACGGCAGCGAATCACGACATGGTCGGCCACAGCGCCGCGCGGCTGCAGGAGGAGCCACCCTGCGGGAGCGGCGCCGCTGGGGCGCGTCGGGCACGAGGCGACAGGCCCCTCCCGACGCGCCTGATCGCAACTAGCTGGCTGCGGCGCGTGGACTCGCTGGGCGAGAGCCCATCGCGCCTCAGGCTAAGCCCCCTCACTGCGCGGGCATATCCTGCAGCGCAGTGGGGCCCGCGGCGTCTGCAACAGCAAGCATCGCCGCCCCTGAACACGTCGCGCCCAAGCGCGGCGAAGGCGCCCCCGACCTCCTCGGCCAGGGCAGGCGGCAACAAGGCTGCGGGGGCCGAGGGCTGCGAGCTCCCTTCGAGCGCCAAGGCCGCGCCCAAGGCCATGCCAGCTCCCCGGTCGCTGAAGAGAACCCAGCCCTCGCCGAAGGCGCGGAAGTACTCGGCGTTGGGAGCACTGGCAACACGCGAAGGGCGACATACACGATGAGAGCCAGTTCGCAGCGACTCGAGGGGGGAGCCCGTTGCGGCCGCGACTCCGCATCGGGTGCATCGGCACCGCCCGAGGCTGGCGCAGTAAGCAAGGACATGGTCCGCACTGCGTGCCACCACAATGGGCCCGGCCTGCTCGCAAGGCGGCCTGGGGACTTCCACGTCGCACCCCCATTGTTTGCGAACCACCACCTGCGGTGCCGCCCACGAAACGAACTGCAGGACCTCGCGGCGCCGTTTCAGCGCAGCTGTTACTGCCTCGGCTACCGACCCAGCCAGCGCGTAAGAAGCCGCGCCGCAGCGCGCGAAAAAGTCTGCCCGGCCGTTGCCTAGCCAGTCACGCAGCTCCTGCGGCTCTGTGCCCGCGAGCTCCTCCACGGACCTGTGCGCTGGCGCCCAACGGAACTTGGGGGGGTCTCGCGGAGTGCGCCTGCGGCTGGCCACGAAGATGTCCCGCCGCGCTCTAGCATGCCTGGCACGACCCTGCTCGAGCTCGGGGCACCAACGCTCTCCTTCCCAGGCGAGCGCCAGCAGGTCAGTGACGAAGCACTGGCGGTCAGGGAAAGCGTCGAGCCCCTCTCTGATCGCGCACCTCTCGGCACGGCCGACAGTCTGCACCAAGTGCGGAAAGGGGCCCGAACCGCGCCCTAACTGGGAGCCAATCATAAGCATCAAGCTGCACAACTGCTTGTCCACACCTCCGCACCTCGGGAACACCTGAGTCGTAGCCAGACCCGTCGGCGTAAGAAACACGGCCCCAAACGCCGTGGGCGTCGCCCCGGGCATGCCAAACACGAGGTTGGACTGCTCGAGGTTCGGCGCGCCTGATCCAAGACCCGCTTGGGCAAGCTGGTCGCGCACCTCAGCCAGCACTTGGAGGGGGTGGAAGATACCGCTGCCATTCGGCGCGTCGCTGTCTCGGGCCCGCCACGCCCGCGCGGTGCATCGGGCGCCAAAGCTGAAGCCGCCGCCGCAGGGGGCAACGGGCCACCCTGTTCCGAAGCAACCGGTGGCGCACGGAGGACACTCTGCGCGTCCAGCCGCGCCTTCTCCTGATGGCCGTGGCACCCGTCAGGTGGCACAATGTCGACCTCTTCATCAGCCCCTTGCCCGATGCCTGGGAAGATGTCATCCTCGGCCTCCGTGGTGCTGGGCTGCTGGGCGCAGGTGTGGGGCGGCAGGGTCGGATCGGCCCGACCCGCGAGGTGGTCGTAACCCTGCTGGCGTAGTTCGCCGAACCACGCGTGTTCTGCGCTTGTCGCAGGCCTTGGACATGGTCCGCCGGCTCCTCCTCGGGCGCGCCAACACCACAGGGCGCGCGGGCCTGCCGAGTTTCATGTCCCTGCGGATCCGCATGGGTATGTTGTCACAGACCATAGCGCCTGTGCGGATCCCAACTGCCTTGCGGCGCGGACACCCTTGACCGCGTGCCTGAGCCCACGGTGCCAGATGGGCGCACCCGCGTGGGAGTACATGCGGCTGGTGAGACGGTCATGCTGCCAGCGCTGCACGCCTCGCGCCAAGAACGGTCGTAGGTCAGCAGGGCGCACGCGGTACAGGTCATGCTGGTTGCCCAGGTCGCCCTGCAAAACATGCGGCGCTTTCATGTCCCAGGCTGGCCGCCTGAGCGTCGACCACGTCGCGGCCAGGGGGCCTTTGGCATTGGCCCAACTGATAGGGACAGCCCGCTCATGGAGCGCTGTCCAAGCCCTTTGAAGGCGGCTAGGTGACGTGCGCCCATCCCAAATCCAGGCGGCATAGTTCAAGACCAGGTCCAGCGTAGCATGCTGGACGGGGTCGTACTCCTCCGAAAGGTGAGCAAGGAGGTATGCCGTGACGCACGCGTGGCGTTTGTCACTGCGCCCGTTTAGCACCGCGGCCAAGTTACGCATCTCACGTTGGGGCGCGTCCGCTAACCCCGACACTCCAGCTTCGTGCCCTGCGGACGGCATGGGCCCAGTCCGCCACATGGTGGAGGCTTTGCGCCCTACCGCGCGACGCAGCATGAGGGGTCGGTGCTTGCGCCCCCGCACGGCTTTCGGGCGCTTCTTCTCAACCTTTCTCAGCACTCGAGGACCATGCAACTCATGGCCAAGGTTGCGCGTATGTCGGGTCTGGGGCACCGCCCGAGGCATCCGCCGCTGGACCCTGCGCACCACGAGGCGGACCTGCGCTGACCCAACCACCACCGCGGACTTAGCAGGTTGGAGAATAACCCCGAGGTCCCTGGCCTCTGCAGCGAGCATCATCGCAGTACGCAGCAGCAGCTTAACATCACCGAAGTCGGGGGAGACCATATGCAGGCCGATGTCGTCCACCAGCGAGCGCGACTTGATGGTCGGCGCAACCCTGCTGGCCCGCTGGAGGACACGGTACGTCAGCAGGTAAATGAGGTAGGTGGCATGAGTGCACCCCGCCAACACCCCCTGAAAGGCGATGAAGGAGATCGAGAGGCTGCCGTACGCCTTGATGCGCCGTGGCTGTTGCTAGAACTGCAACAACATCCAGAGCAGGCGTATCGGGTAACCCAGCTCCCGTGCCTCCCGTATGTGCGCATTGGGACTCACCATGTCAAAGAATTTCACCATGTCGAGGAGGATGGCACAAGTGTGGTCGCATGTGAGGCTTCCCACCTCTTGCTCCAGATTGTGAGCGAAAGCCGGGCCGTGGATGTGTGGCTGCCTCGAGTACCCCACATCTCGTCGCAAGTTCGCAGTCGCTGCCACTCTGCCAACAGCCATCGGCGTGCTTTCGCCCAAACTCGTATGAGAGTATGGCTAAGCACAATCAGCCTGTGGCCACCATCAGGCTTGGGGAGACGGACCATCTCACTATACAGGCGCTGGTGAGGTCGCTTCATGGTTGCAGCAATATTGCAAATGAGCATGGCGATCATAACGGACAAAAAGTCGAACCCGCCGCTCCTGTTCCGATTGCTCCTCTGTTCTCGTTTCTCTTCTTACTCATTATATTGTTGTCCCCCTGTGGTCGTCATCCCCCTCCTCGTCCTTCTCCACCTTCTCTGCCTTCCCCTCGTTTCGTCTTCGCGTTTCGATCGCGCGCCCCATCCCATTGCCGATCTCACCATGAATCGCACAATCGATCCGTAATTAAGGGCTGATGACGTCGGTAAAGGAAGGTCGCCTGTGCAGCGACCGCCCCTCCCCTTCTGCTAGCCCAGAGCTGGTGGGGGATCGTGCTGGGTAAATGTGGCGCGATTCTTATGATGTGGGCGGAGGAGGTGAGCGCCTGAAACCCCAGCGAGGGACCGCAGGGTCACGAGCAATTTCGGCGGCCGCTCCCTCCTCCTTCCTCCTCATATTCCTCCTCCTCCTCCTCCTCCTGCTCCCCCTCCTACTCCTTTTCATCCTCATCCTCATCCTCCTGCTCCTCGCCCTCGTCCTCGTCCTCCTCCTCCTCCCGCGCCCAGCCCCTAAATACATGTTACTGCCGATGTCACCATGGACGTCACATCTATCTCACAATCGGTACCACTGTCGATCTCACAACCGATCACACGGTCGATCGCACTGCCAATATAATTATCGATCTCACTGCCGACATCGCAATTGCTCTCAGTGTCGATCTCACAATCCATATCACAACAATCGATATCACAATCGATCTGCCCCGGAATGCCTGGGCGCCCAAATGCAGATGCCCTGCTAGGTGCCCTGGTGCCCGGGCGCCCGGATGCCCGGCCAAATGCCCGGGTGCCCAGGCGCCCGGGTGCTTAAAGTGTCCGGGTGCCCGGGCGCCCGGGTGCCTTGGGGCCCGGGGTGTCTGGGCGCCCGGGTGCCCGGGTGCCCGGGTGCTCGGGTGCCCGGGTGCCAGGGCTGATATCGTCAGATCTTATGTGTGGAAGTTATGCTCTTGCGGTATCACATCTTAGGTTAAACTTTCACAACCATATGCATCGAGGCCCCTCAAAAACTAAGTGCGCCGATAAGTTAAGAGCAGATCTGAGGAGCTAAGGGCGAACGCCCTTAACGTTTTGTGTGGTTTTATAAATAAAGTTAAGTTTATGTGCGCACTTAACGACAACTAAGTGCAGCATGCCAAATGCCTTAAGTGCACTAAGTTAAGTGCGCTAAATGCGCTCAGCCGCACTTAGCGCTAAGTGCGCACAAGCCAGAGTCGTGCACGTTCGCCCCATCGAGGGCTTAAGATCTGTTCCTGACTTAACGGCGCACCTAGCTCCTAAGGGGCTTCGTGGCGATCGCCGACCCGACCCGTTCGTCCGACCCGCGCTTTAGGGCCCGCCCGACCCGACCCGTTCGCCCGACCCGCCCGTCAGGGCCCGCCCGAACCGCCTGTTAGATATGCGGGGACTCATGAGGAGGACGCATGGGACAGGAGGGTGCATTGCAACAACTTTGAAACGTCCTGGTTTCACCCTGGACCGTCCTCCTCCTCCTCCTCCTCCTCCTCCGCTTTTGTGTTTCGGCAAGGGTGCACAGTCCATTTGTAAATCGGCACTGCACAGTGCCGTGCTCGCCCAAGCAAGTGCAAGCTCTTTGTGGGAAACCGTCGCTTAGTGGTTTACGGAAGAAGCGCGTCGTAACAAAAGTACGGGCAGCGTTGCAAATCCATCCTCCCTCCTCCTCCTCCTCCTCCCCCTCCTCCTCCTCCTCCTCCTCCTCCTCCTCCTCCTCCTCGTCCTCCTCCTCCTCCTCCTCCTCCTCCTCCTCCTCCCCCTCCTCCCACTCATTTTCCTTTCCCTGTTCCTCCTCCCCCCTCCCCTTTTTTGTTCCTCCTCCTCCTCCTCCTCCTACTCCTCCTCCCCCCCCTCCCCCTCAGATTCATTGATGTTCTCAAGGGCGGTGCCCCCGCCTTCTCCGACCAATTTCCATCGAGGACCGAGGCTCCTTGGGTCGGCGGCATAGGCCGTAAGGCCTCACCAATATTCGATGCACAGTGTTTGACTCAGCAAACCACCTCTTCGTCATCAAGGGCTATCGCAAGCCGATACCTCGGCATGAAGTAAACGGGAACCAGGTGACGAGGGACGCCTCTAGTCGCGAACTCGGCCAACGTTTTGCAATGTTCCATGACATCCTCGTCCAGCCAACACGCCGAGCGGCGCGGATGGAGCATGCTGGATCGATCTGCCCAGTGCCATAGCAAGTGAAGCTTCGGGCATGCCGTGAAAAGCATCAACTCCTCTCCATCCGCAATCAACCCACATTGCGTATAGAACCCGAGAAACCTGTCAACGCAAGTACGGATGACCACGACGTCAGCGGGCGGCATGAACATTTCGCGCGCAGAACTGCCAACTAAATCTTTCATGTGACTCAATGATTCCAGCGCGTTCATCACAGGGCCATACAGAGAGTCGACGCCAGCCATTTTATGCCACACGGTCATCAGCGGATCCACTAAACTCTTCACTTGGTGCCCACGCCCTTTGAGTTTAGGGTATTCCTTGTTCAAATTCTTTGTATCTACGAACAGATTGACAGTAATGTTACCGTAAGTGCAGCCGCCCTCGACTTGGATTGCTGACCACACGTCGAACATGTTGTCCGCGTGGCTTCCTGACAACACGCGAAACACGAGAAGCCAGAGAGCGGAACCCAAAAAGTACGCAGCGACACCGAGCCAGAGCACGTGCAGCTCATCCGCCTCCAGGCCCAAAGCCGAAAGAAATCGAAACGCTTGGAATTCTGGGTGCAAGCGATCCGCCCTGCGTCGTCGCCACCGCTGTCCACTGCACATATGTTTCTTCCAAGTGCAGCTGGCGCCGAAATTCATGGGATGCATCCCTTCCGTGCCGCGCCTGTGGCAGTCGTCGTACTCGCACGGGCGATCGGCGTTGTAGTTGTTTAGTTTGAGCGCTTTCGCATACCAATCAAGATCGCCTTTGATGCTCTGGATCGCGCAGAAGAAATCGCCAGCTAGCCGCGCATGGCGAGAGCCAAAATAGGCTTCACTCGAACCTTCTGGAAATTCAACGTTGCGGTGATCTCGTGTGGGGAAGCACCCCCTATACAGACACTGAAAGGACCGCATGATGATCGACCACGCAATGTTCATCGTCCACCCAGTCTTGCAACCCTCGAATATGCTGAAAATCAATTTCTTCTGCTTGGAAACCTTGCCTTTTGCAACCAATGATGACCAGGCTACGTTATCCAATGACTCTGACGTCGCCCTCCCGCATGCCACAACTGGAAGTGCGCCCCCATGTAACATGGTAGGTATTGTTTTTTCCTTCCATCCAGGTATATGTTTCGTTGGGTGGTCACGCAGTCTGGGATCTGCCCTAATTTCAACATTCCCCCAACAATCAGCCAAGGCAGATGCGTCTCCACCTGGCCCCAAGAACGTCTCGACAAACATCTCAGGCCTTGACTCGCGCATCCGAGCAAATATTTCACGCGGCAAAAGAAATGGCAGATCCGCTTCAGTTATGGCAGCTTCCCGCGCCTTGGCGCGGCAGTCCTTGACTTCGACTGGACGTAGGCGCGCGCGCTGCAAGTCATGCCCCCCCAGCCGCGCCCCCAGGTCTCGCCTGCAACTCCCCTTGTGTTCGCCAGAGCATCCTAGAGAAGCAAGCGTTGTCAACGTCTTCGACGCCCCATCCTCTGATAGCCCTGATTGCGAAGAAGCCTCTGCCGATAGCCCACCCCAGAAGCAAAGACAAACCTTCTTCGCCGTCGAAGCGCGCCCGTCTGCCTTCGGACAGGGGAAGGGGCAGAGGGCGCAAGGGGGGCGATCAGAAGAAAGGAAGGAGGGGGGAGGGCAGAGAAGGGATGAAGAGAAATGGGAACAAATGAAACTGTGCGTTTCGGGATTGGGATAGCCCGCGCGCTCGCCGGCAGCAAACTCGTCGACCTCCTGCAGTCGGGCGCGTTTCTGCTGCCGCCCTGCCATTTTTGAGCCTCCCTCCTTGAGGATAAACTGGCCGCGGAATTGACGAAAAGGGGAGTCGTGGCAACATGTTGAACTTACAGCTTGCAGCTTCGTAAGGCACTTGCAACTGCTACCTTCTTTGCGCCACTGCGATGCAAGTGCCGTTATTCACATCGGTATTGTTGTTGTTGTTGGTGGTGTTGCTGTTGTTGCTGTTGTTGTTGTTTGAAAAGGCTCCGCCTGCCCCCCCCCCCCTCATCCTGCCCCTCCTCCTCCTCCTCCTCCTCTTCCTGCCTATCAGAGCTGACTGATGTTACTGCCAGGGGGTTGTGAAGTAGCGTGCTCCCCATGCTCCCGATCAGAACTGACTGACGCCACTGCAAAGGGGAAGTAAAGTACCATGCCGTATCGCTCCCTTGCCGCCCTGCCCCCGATCAGAACCGACTGATGTCACTGCACAGAGGCTGAAGTAACGTGCCCTATCGTGCACCTTGCGTTATTATCGCTCCCGTTCCTCATCATCCTGCCCCCACCTCTTTCCTCCCCCTCCTCCTCCGCGTGTTCGTGTTTTGGCCCTGGGGTGTCGTTGGTGCGTTTATGGTGTGGCGCTGGGGTTGCTGTTTGGCGGCTGTGTCTGATGTTGGCGCTGGGGTGGTTGGTGGTGGTCGCTTCTGGTTTTGGCGCTGGGGTGGCTGTTGGTGTATGTTTATGGCGTTGGCGCTGGGGTGGCTGTTGGTGGCTGTTTCTGGTTTTGGCGCTGGGGTGGTTGTTGGTGGCTATTTCTGGTTGTGGCGCTGGGGTGCCTGTCGGTGCATGGTGATGGCGTTGGCGCTGGGGTGGCTGTTGGTGGCTGTTTCTGGTTTCGGCGCTGGGGTGGTTGTTGGTGGCTATTTCTGGTTTTGGCGCTGCGATGGGTGTTGGTGTATGCTTGCGCCTTTGGAGCTGGGGTGGTTCTTGGTGGCTGTTTTTGTGGTTGCGGCGCTGGGGCGGCTGTCGCTGGCCGTTTTCTGGTTTTGGCGTTGGGGCGGCGGCTGGTGCACGTTTATGGCGTTGGCGCTGGGGTGTCTGTTGATGGCTGTTTCTGGTTTTGGTGCCGGGGTAGTTGTTGATGGTTGTTTCTGGTTTTGGCGCCGGGGTGGTTGTTGGTGTATGTTTATGGCTGTGGCGCTGGGGTGGCTGTTGGTGGCTGTTTCTTGTTTTGGCGCTGGGGTGGTTATTGGCTGGTGTTTCTGGTTTGGGCGCTGGGGCGATTCTTGGATGTTTATGGTTTGGGCGCTGGGGCGGAGGGAGCAACGCTTTTCGTTGCATCCGAAATGCTTACAGGAGGAGGATGAGGAAGACGGGGTGGGGTGGGGCGGGGGCGGTGCCTCATCGCCACGGCTGGACTTGACTCGGAATCCTGGTCGGAATGCGCTGAAGGAGCGGTCCAGGGAACGAATCCGACGTGAATTGGCCATCCGATATGAAACATTGGTGCAGGAAGGCGGCGATTGCATTTCTCCCGCGCCATGGGCGCGGGCGGGCCCCCTCGACGCGCCAGCCGAGCGCGCCACTTAGCCAGAGTGACAGAGAGGGGGAGGGAGATATATATATATGTATATATATATATATAGAGGGAGAGAGAGAGAGAGAGAGAGAGAGAGAGAGAGAGAGAGAGAGAGAGAGAGAGAGAGAGAGAGAGAGAGATGGACAGAGAGAGAAAGAGAGGAGGGGAATAAAGGGGATATAAAAAACAAAAAAAAAGAGAGAGAGAGAGAGAGAGAGAGAGAGAGAGAGAGAGAGAGAGAGAGAGAGAGAGAGAGAGAGAGAGAGAGAGAGAGAGAGAGAGAGAGAGAGAGAGAGAGAGAGAGCGAGAGAGAGAGAGAGAGAGAGAGAGAGAGAGAGAGAGAAGAGAGAGAGAGAGAGAGAGAGAGAGAGAGAGAAGAGAGAGAGAGAGAGAGAGAGAGAGAGAGAGAAGAGAGAAAGAGAGAGAAAGAGAGAAGAGAGAGAGAGAGAGAGAGAGAGAGAGAGAGGGAGAGAGAGAGAGAGAGAGAGAGAAGAGAGAGAAGAGAGAGAGAGAGAGAGAGAGAGAGAGAGAGAGAGAGAGAGAGAGAGAGAGAGAGAGAGAGAGAGAGAGAGAGAGAGAGACAAAAAAAAAAAAAAAAAAAAAAAAAAAAAAAAAAAAAAAAAAAAGAGAGAGAAAAGGAGAAGGATAGAGAGAGAGGGCGCGCCGTTCGCGCACAGCGCTGCTTATGCTGCTCGCAGCGCGCACTACCCAGATGCGTTGAGAGACTCCTTCGTGGAATCAGTTGAAACTGCCTGGAACATCTTCATGGCTGCATGTGTGTAGCCCTTGTATATCATGTGTGCTTGGTCGAAGCTAGCGAGGCTAACCCCCGAAAAGGAAATGTATGCACTCCGAGCATCGATTTTGCCGGGGGGCGAAGGTGGGTGGGCACTCGAATCTCCTAGTTAGTGAGATGTATTTTAGGTTTATCTTAAAATCACTTCATACACGAATTACGTTTATCATGCTAAGACATGTGTAATACTGATATATGAAAGGTATGTTAGATTTATGTTAGATCATATTAGATTCATATTAGATTCATCATATTTATATTTATATTTATATTCATCTTATATTTATCTTATATTTATTTATTCAGATTTATCGTAGATTTGTCTTAGATTTACCTTAGATTTATCTTAGACAAAAATATATGATACATCTAATTTAAGTCTATTATGCATCTGATATATAAATAATAATATGAATATATTAATTGTCTAATATAATTCTAATACTGATCTACTGTAAATTTACAACAATTCTAAGATGTCCAGAAGGATCGCCCGGGGGCGTCATCTCCAGAGAGTTCCAGACCCCCCCCTTCTCACCCTCAGGATGGGGAGGGCAAACTTGGGGAAATCAGGCTCGGAGCCCCCAATTGTTCCCCGCCGCCGTCGTCGTCGTCGTCGTCGTCGTCGTCGCCCTCGCCGTCGTCGTCGGCGTCGTTGTCGTCGTCGGCGCGTCGTCGTCGCCCTCGTCGTCGGCGTCGTCGTCGTCGTCGTTTCGAAAAAAACCGCCGACGGTTTTTTTCCAAACGACGACGACGACTATTACTACTATCATTCTACCCCTTACTACTAGCGTGGGGGCCCTCGTCCTCCTCATGACCCTCAGTCTAGTAGTTTTCATTCTACCTAGTACTGCTAACAGGCTGCAGCGCTGGCAAACTTCGGAACGCGCTCACTTCCCCGGGCTCATCTTAGCGAGCTTGGAGCCGCTGGAGCCTCCACCGCCCTGGTTGGACTGCCTCTTCTCCGTTTTGATCAGGTTGGCGCACTGGGAGTGCATTGCCATGAGATCCTCGTAGCAGTTCCCTGCCGCAATCAACGCCTCCTCCGCCTGGAGTTTGGTGACCTCGCCAATCGGCGCCACGAGGTACTCAGCGACCTTCTCCCCAGGAGCAGCAGCCTTCTTCAGCAACTCCATCGTATCCTTGGCGAGCTTCCTGGAAACGTCAGCTTTGGCGTAGCTCGTCACCTCGGGCCCCATGCGCTTGAGCGCTAGCGTGACGGTGGCCATGGCGTCGTCGTTCCTCGCGTCGTGGAGCGCCTTGCGAGCGCTTTTGTTCTCGGTCCTCATTGGCTTCCAGGTCGGGGGCTCCAGCTCCTCGAGCATGACGTCGTCCGTGCCTCCTCGGAACAGCTTGGCACCCTTCGGGTTGAACGTCTCCTTCGCGACCCACTTGTTCGAGGTCACCTTGGACGTCTTCCTGGCAACAGTATCATCGCACGCGCACTTGCCTGGCTCGCCTGGGTCTGACCATGCCTCACCATCCTGTTGCGCAGCCTCAAACTCGGACGAATTTCCATTGAATATAGTGTTGACCATGATCCGCTTCGAAAGGGAAGTGACCGAGGTGCTGTCCTCGCGAGGGAATCAACATGCATTCCCTCCTCCTCCTCTCCCTCCTCCTCCTCCTCCTCCTCCTCTTGCTCCTCCTCCTTCTCCTCCTCCTCCTCCGACTATTCCTCCTCCTACTATTCCCCCCCCCCCCCTCCTCCTCCTCCTCCTCCTCCTCCTCCTCCTCTCCTCCTCCTCCTCCTCCTCCTCCTCCCCCCCCCCCACCCACACACACACACACACACACCACACACACACACACACACACACACACACACACACACACACACACACACACACGCACCCCACCCCGCCCCGCCCACCCACCCCGCCCGCCACCACCACCGCCGCCACCGCCACCGCCACCACCACCACCACCCACCCTGCCCCTCATCGCCCTCCTCGTCGCATCTACTTCCTGAAAAACAAAAGGCGCCCAATGGTTTCGGCGCCGATCGAAGCGCAATGGGAAAGGCTAAGCCTCCGAAGCACAACCAGCGCTACTTAAAGCATGGCAGCGCGGGGCTGTGGAGGCGCAATTTAATCGACAGTACCCTTGTCAACCTTCTCGCGCGTCACGACCCTGCCCAGCGTCATCTCGCCGGGCTTGATCGAGCTGCCGTAGCCCGCGTCCCTGGGAACGACTGCGTTGATTATCTCGTTGGCCATGCGCTCCTTGCCTGGGATCTTGCACTCCTTGCTCTTCAGGTGGTCGAAGCGATTGACGAGGTCGAGCGGGATCGACTCGCGGGACATCTTGAAGACGTGGCGCTGGGCCAAGCTAGTCTGCCTCTGGACGGGGGCCCCTTCCTCGACTCGCTGACCCTCCTCTGTATCGGGCGAGAACCTGGCGGGGGTAGCTTTCGATGTACCAGCGACCGCCATCCTCCAGTCGGGCGCGCCCTCCTCCTCAGTCGCGGTAGCAGGGCGCTTGAGCGCAGACGCGGGGCGCCTGAGCTCCACCCCAGAAGCCGTTCGGGAGTGCACGCGAGCTCGCCTTGAAGGGCGCTTGGAATCTTGCACCTTGTTCCAGAACAGCTATGACAAAATGCGACCTCCACCTCGAAGCATTCAGTGACACCTCTCAAGGGCAGTGTATGTGCGTGCGTCTGTGCGCGTGAGTGCGTCTGCGTGTGTGAATGTGTGTGTGTGTGCGTGCGTGCGTGCGTGCGTGTGTGTGTGCGTGTGTGTGTGTGTGCGTGTGTGTGCGTGTGCGTGGCTTGCGTGTGCGTGTGTGCTCGTGTGTGCGAGTGTGTGCGCGTGTGCGCGTGTGTGTGTGCGTGTGTGTGCATGTGTGTGTGCGTGCGTGCGTGCGTGTGCGTGCGCGCGTGTGCTTATGCGTGTCCCAACAACGCTGCCATCTGAATTCAATGCAAACGCAATTCTGGGCTGGATGCGACCTCGCATCATGACAGCAGCGCCATGAATACCTCAAATAAGCCTAAAATGAACCATACGTCTCATATATAAATTACATACATCTAATATAAAGTTGATATAAATCCTGTAGAACATACAATACTGTATACACCGACCGCAATCCATAGGACATGTTATGTAAGTCTGAAGTGAGTCTGACACCGAGCGGATCTGCATGTGGCGCGAATGCTATATGGAAGTTCGCTGCTTGGCACGATCTCAGCAACATTGCCATCTGAACCCCGCGCACTAGCAAACCCAGGAGGAGGGGGAGGATATGGAGGATATGGACATATCACATACCGACGACAAATCATCGGGATCATGGTCTTGTGAAGAGTAGCAGAAAGAGGTCCAACGGTTAGCGTCGCTACACCCCTTAAGCGATATGGCTGTCTCGAAAAACATTGTGTTACCGCGTAACAGACTAAATCCTGGCTCACAAGAACTCACTTGGCACCGCTCGATGCCGCATCTCGCATCTGAAGCGCATCGGCCTTCGCAATCGGATGTTTCTTCATCTCGGCTATAATCTTACCCATGGTCCCGATTAGCTTGGAATTGGTGGTAGAGAAGACGCGCGCACGCTTGCCATTTTCATCGAAGGCGGTCAGCTCGCACCTGGGAGGCGTCTCGGAGGCCGGGCCAGCTTTGCGAGGGCCCCTCAGCTTCGAAACCGAATCTGGCGAGCCCTTTGCGGCCCGCCCCACCTTCGGCGGGGTTTTGGTAACATGTGGGGTAGGCGGTGAGCTCTTCATCGAGCTCTTCTTCTGTTTCGTCTTCGGGTTGGCCTGGCCGCGAGCCTCGGGTGGACCCCGCCCCCCCCCCCCCCATCAGCAGACAGCGCCCCCCTTGCGACGAATGGCCCCTGGCATTAGAACAAAGACACATGATAACATGACTTTAAGTAAAACGAAGGCGCAAATGCTGATAGGAGACAGGGTACACTCTGCATTTTCACATGCTGGCCTCCAGCACCCTCTGCCTGCGCGCCTGAGTCCTGTCGGCGGGGAACGCGCTGCCCCCGACAGAGCCAACGAACACGCCGAGCTTGTCGTAGGAGCTGTCGGCTGGCGCGCCGCCGCCATCTGGTCCTCGGAGTCCGCGCCCAAGCCCTCGTCGTCTGCCATGTTCCCCGTGCTGTCGACAGCAGGCGGTTCCTTCATCGGCACGTCCAGCTTGACGGTTGGCGTAGCAAACATCTTCTTGAAGTGAGATAGAAGGCCTGAACGAGAATCTGCTGGCGGGGCTAGGGCTGACCAAGAATCTGGTGGCGGGGCTGGTTGCATGTCCTCGACTGCGGTTGCACAGTCGCTGTCCTTGTCGCGCAAGGGCATCGAGACTGTGGAAGCAGCGTCCGAAACGTCCTCCAAGCCTTCCAACGAAACTTGATCGGTCATTGTTGAAATCATGATGTTATATGCTCCTGATGCTTGGCGCCTGAAATTGTTAGTCTTCGGGTAGCGGCGGCGCCCACTGGGCGTTGTTGTAGCCGCTATGTCCTCCATCTTCAGAAGCCTCAACATAGAAAACACCAAACGGATACGTTCTGTAACATCTGACACCCAGCTTTCCAATGAATAACATGTTGGCATCCGTTCGTCCTTCTTCGTCGCCCTGAGAACTGCGGCACTAACTTTCCCGACTGGAAGGACACAGATATTAAACCCAATACTCAAGAACGAATTGAGGAGTGGCCCGAGGAAACAAACCATCTTTGGAGTGACAGCGTGCGTCGCGTGAGCAAGGCTTCCAAGCAGATCTGACCACGCGCGACCTGCTTTGAACTCATCAACAACGGCTGTTGCCGTTTCCTGGTCCACGTTTGGGTTTGGGGACTCGCGAGGCTTGCGAGACATGCCGGGTCGCCTTTGAATCGTTTGAGCCAAACTTGCTACGGGTCTCTAGGGCCTCTGTTGGGGCCTATGTTGGATTTCTCTGGGACCTCTCTGGGGACCTCTCTAAGACCTCTCTGTGGCCTCTCTTGACGTTCTGGGACTCTGGGACCTCTTTGGTGCCTCTCCAAAGCGGAGTCCACTTGAAACGTAACATGCATCTACGTCGAACTGCGCACGCGCACAGCACACTACGTTCCCCTGCTCTTCTAAACGCTACATGGGCAACGTGGCCCCGAATGACTCCAACATACATGTGCAACGATCCCACTATATATCTTACTTACAGTGTAATGTGGTCGCGTTACCATATGATCTAACATATATATAATTATCTATTGTCATTCAAGTTCAAATCCGGCCACATCCACTACACATCGAACCTACATCTAAGATGCATCTAACATAAATCTGAGTTGACTCTAACATGAATCTAACATAAGTCTGATATGAATGTAACACAAATCTGAGATACATATGAAACAACATTAGAATCCTAACATTAATACTGAAACGTTAATATATTATAAATCACATGTGATTCTAAAATAAATCGAAGATGCATCTAATATGATTCTAAGCTACATCTAAGATAATATATAATATAATACACGTGCTGTACTTAACGAAGCGTTAAGTTGACTTTATATATAAAGTGAAATACAAGTATGCACTGATAGATATTAGTCGCGCACTTACTGATAAGTGCATGCATTTATAGATAAGGTTGAACCTTACAACTTAAGGGGCGCTGATGCATACGGAACTGCAGTGAAACTTACGCAACTGCATGTTAAGTATCACATCTAGCCAACCTTCACAACTTAAGATGCGGAAATTAGTGAAACTAGCGCGAGGGTGGTTTTGAAAGCGGTTTTAAGCGGTTGAAATTGCAGAAGTTAGGTTTCGGAGTTGTTGAAGTTAGGTCTTAGAGTGGCTGAAGTTGTAGAAATTTGGTTTTCGTTTTTTGTTTCTCCAGCGCGTTTCTTTGGGCGCCGATATTCCTGCCTCCCTTCCAGCGTTTTGCACGGGCGCAGCCCGTAAACTAATTCTCGCGAGGTAGACAGACAGACTGAACTGAACCACCAGGCCGTTCGATGGCAGTTTTATTTCCGCGGGTGAGGATACTTCGGTGGCAGTTTTAAGCCAGCGGGTGAGGATATTTCGGTGGCAGTTTTAAGCTAGCGGGCGAGGATACTTCGGTGGCAGTTTTAGCTTAAGACAGAGGGTGAGGATAGTTCGGCGGCAGTTTTAAGCCAGAACGTGAGGATATTTCGGTGGCAATTATAAGCCAACGGGTAAGGACACTTCGGTGACAATTTTATTTCCGTGGGTGGGTGAGGATATTTCAGTGGCAGTTTTAAGCCAACAGGTGAAGATATGTTGGTGGCATTCAGCCAGCGGGCGTGGATACTTCGGTTGCAGTTTAAAGCCAACGGGTGAGGATACTTCGGTGGCAGGTTCATTTCCGCGGGTGAGGATATTTCGGTGGCAGTTTTAAGTTATCGGGTGAGGATACTTCGGTGGCAGTTTTAAGCCAGCGGGTGAGGACATGTTGGTGGCAGTTTTAAGCCAGCGGGCAAGGCTATTTCGGCGGCAAGTTGAAGCCAGCGGGTGCTGATATTTCGGTGGCAGTTTTAAGCCAGCGGGTGAGGATATGTCGGTGGCAGTTTTATTTCCACGGGTGAGGATACGTCGGTGGCAGTTGTAAGCCGGCGGGTGAAGATCTTTCGGTGGCAGTCTTACTTCCGCGGGTGAGGATATTTTGGTGGCAGTTCTAAGCCAGCAGGTGAGGGCAATTCGGCGGCAGCTTTAAGCCAGCGGGTGAAGATATTTCGGTGGCAGTTTCATTTCCGCGCGTGAGCATATGACGATGGCAGTGTCAGGCCAACGGGCGAGGATATTTCGGTGGCAGTTTTAAGCCAGCAGGCGAGGACATTTCGGTGGCAGTTTTATCTCCGCGGGTGAGGGTATTCCGGTGGCAGCGTTAGCCCAGCGGGCGAAGATATTGCGGCGGCAGCTTTAAGCCCGCGGGGGGGGAGGAGGAAGGGGAGGGAGAAACCGAAACGAGCTGTGCTCGGCGCGGGCATCCAGCCGTCATTAGCATCTCGATAACACCCCGAGATGTTATCGAGGTGTTATCGAAGTGCTATCGAGGTGTTATCGAGGATATTTCGAAGGCAGTTTTAAGCCAGCGGGTGGGGATATGCCGGTGGCAGTTTTAAGCCAGCGGGTGAGGATCTTTCGGTGGCGGTTTTAAGCCTGCGGGCGAGGATATGTTGGTGGCAGCTTTAAGCCAGAGTGTGAGGATACTTACGTGGCAGTTTTAAGCCAGCAGGTGAGGAATTTCGGTGGCATTTCTATTTCCGCGGGTGAGGTTGCTTCGGTAGCAGTTAAGCCAGCAGGAGGATATTTCGAAGGCAATTTAAGCCAGCGGGTGAGGACATTTCGGTGACAACTTTAAGCTTGCGGGTGAGGATATTTCGGCGGCAGTTTTATTTCCGCGGGTGAAGATATTTCGGCGGCAGTTTTAAGCCCGCGGGGAAGATATTTTGAAGGCAGTGTTAAGCCAGCGCGCGTGGATACTTCGGTGGCATTTTCAAGCCACCGGGTGCGGATAAGTCGGTGGCAGTTTTAAGCCAGCGGGCGAGGACATGTCGGTTGCAGTTTTATTTCCGCGCGTGAGGATATTCGGTGGCAGTTGTAAGCCAGCGGGTGAGGATACCTCGGCGGCAGTTTTAAGCCAGCGGGTCAGGACATTCCGGCGGCAGTTTTAAGCCAGCGGGTGAGGATACCTCGGGGCCAGTTTTAAGCCAGCAGGTGAGGATATTTCGGTGGCAGTTGTGAGCCAGCGGGTGAGGGTAGTTCGGTAGCAGGTTTAAGCCAGCGGGCGAGGATATTCCGGTGGCAGTTGCCGGCGAGGATATTTCGGTGGCAGTTTTAAGCCAGCGGGTGAGGATATTTCGGCGGGCGACAGTTCTAAGCCAGCGGGTGGGGATATTAACCAGCGGGCGAGGATACTCCGGCGGCAGCTTTAAGCTCGCGGGGGAGGGGGGGGGGAGGGGGGAACCGAGACGAGCTGTGGTCGGCGCGGGCATCCAGCCGCCACGCGATGCGTCAGTCGCTTGGTTGGCCCAGCCGACGGCTACGCATCCAGCGCGGTGCTGAGCCTGTATATACGCTCGCCCCTCGGCGCGGGGCTGGCGGGGGGCCAAGGGGCGAGCTGTCCGGCGATGTGAGACGAGCAAACACGGGAGCGCAAAACGCATAATTGAATTCAATCTGGAGCGCAGCGTGCTTTTTTTGATACGAGAAAATTACACGGTTGAAGTTCGCGAAGCTAGGCTGTAGAGCGGTTGAAGTTAGGTTTTGGTTGAATATCATTTGCAAAAAGAACTAGACAACTACCTGCCACAACTTTAACTTAAGTGCCGCAAGAACAACAGAACTTCCGCAAGTAAATTCTGGCGATATCATGGAGTGCCCGGGGTGCCCATGTGCCCGGGTGCCCGGGGTGTCCGGGTGCCCGGGGCGTCCGGGCGTCCAGGTGCGCTCCCAGGGTGCCCGGGCCGAGGCGCCCGGGTGCCCGGGTGCCCGGCCCGGAGCCCAGGCGGAGAAATAGTGTGATTATCCGTTGCTGCACGCGATCTTCGCTGCCTGGCCTCATCGGGGGAGCCTTGGCGGACGCCCCCACTTCCGCCCGCATGGCCTCTGGCCGCCCCCTAGCCTTCGGGCGCGCAGCCCGGCCCCCGACCCTGGCCCCCCAGCCCCGGAATGTCCCCGCAGAACGCGCGAGGGCAGTTGCCTTCGCGCCGCCAGCATCGACGAGCCCACGGCCGCCGAAGCCAGCGCCTGCGCGTCGGTGCCGAAAAACATGGAGGGCCTCCGCGCCACGGACCCAGGACCCGCGAGAACATTCAAGGGCGCCCCCCCAGGATGCGCGGGATAATCCAACGGCCGCGAAAAAATATTAGGGCGCCCTCCCCGAGGCGACCTCGGTCTTATACCTCGGTCCGACTGCGCGGGCGCACGTCTAAGACGGATGAGCTCAAGGATGCAGGAGCCACCGTGCGAATCACCCCCCACCCTCCACGCTAGCGACGCAAATCTCAAACACAACGTGCTGGACAAACGCATGCGCGAGGCATGAAGGGCCGCCAGCGCTGCCGCTGGCATGCACCCTGCAAGCCAAGCCTCGAATAGGGGCGGAATCGCTGAAACGAATGGGCCCACGAAGCGAAGAACTACGCGCCCTGGAGAAAACATACGCAAAGAACGCAGGGCCTCCAGCACTGCTGCCGCGGAAGGAGATCGAGGGGGCGGGGGGGAGATGAGGGCCATATAAAGCAAGGCAGCGCCTCATCAACAGTCGAGAGGGCCGATGGCCTCACGGGCGACATGGCCTCGATGGCAAGGCCATTGGACATTGTTCCTGCCACGAGACGACAAGGAGGCAGATCAAGAGGAGAACCTCCAGATTTGCGAATGCAGAACCTCAAGAATGCAAGTCGAATCCTTCATTCCGGAAGCTTTCGACCATCTGGGGAGGTGGGGCTCTTTTGGCATCCACTGTCGCTGCGCCACCTCGCAGGCAGCGCGCGCCGCCCAGGTCGACCGTCGCCCCCGAGCTCGCGGGATGGAAGCCTTTTGCAAAGCTTGGGCCACACCTCCTTGCGTCTCGCGTTGCCCGAGGGCTCGGACTTCGCATCGTTGTCTGAGGCGGGGGGTGCGCCTTGTGACGCGCGAAAAAACACGAATCAACCAAATCCCTCTACCACCTTCCAAAATTATTATATATATATATATATATATATATATATATATAAAAACGAAGCTAACAAAAACGCACACAACTGCCATCACTGCAGCCGGCCACAATGCACTTACGACCGAGATCACAAAGCGACTTCGGGCCTACCTTCAGTCTGTTCGCGCAGCGCCCAGGAGGAGGAGGACGCTCAAAAGAACGGGAGTTACCCGAGCACCCCCCCCCCCCCCACCACCACACACACACTGTCAAAACTTGCCAACTCAGTTCCAGAGGCGGGGCGGCCCGGGACCTGCTGGAGCAAGGGGGGGGGTTCGGGGCGCGAGGGCCCCCCAAAAGTCCGAAGTCCGCGCGGGGCCGCCCCTCCATCGAAGCAACTGCGAGCCTCAAGGCGGCCCGGGCAGACGCGATCGAAAAATCAACCAGCTCACCTTCGGCAGACGACAGCTCGGGGGGCAACGAAGCTCCTTGCTCGGTGGCCACGTCGGCCCCGCTATTGCCCCAAATCAACAACTTATCATCGATGAGGAAGAAGGGGTCGTCTTCTTGGTGAGCTTTGACCTTGGAGAGCCTGCGACGCTCATCCAACCTGTGGACGATTCTGGCGGAGACGCTCAGACCGCGGCCTCGCATGCTCATTGACGACGACCTGCCAGTCAGGCAAACACTCTACAGGCGCTGAGACTGCGGAAGCAGCGCCGGCAGGGGCCGCAATTCCGCTGCCGCGCTTAGTCTCGAAAGTAAAAACGCCAAAGCGGCCCGCGCAACCTGGACTGGACGTTTCCATGGGGATCGCGACGCACAGCTCCCCAAACACGTCTGGGCAGGTCCTTGACCTCGGAGCGCAGACACGAGCCACCCAGATGAAGCTCCCCCCAGAGATCTCCCGCCCTAAAGGGTCGGCCAAGGAGGAACTTCCTCGGCGTTGACCTCGGGGAACGACTCAAAGACCACGGTCCCCAAGGCTTCTTCCCGAGACAGGGGGGCCAGGACAGGCGGCAGAGGGGTGGTGGCGCAACCCCGTCGGGCAAGCAAGCTTGAAACCTCTCTGACTCGCCGGAGTCCAGCCCGCATCTGACCCGTTGACGTGACCTTGCTCTGGCGCTTCTTTGGTCCTCGCAAGCTGGGCAGAACCAGAGTCCGTGGAGCTCCGCGTCTCCGGCGCCACCCGCCAATTGGGCGCGCGTCTTCTATCTCGCATTCACTTGCAACTGCCCTGCTCAATGGCCACGAGGCCTGGCGGGCGACTGCTCCGATGGCTTTCTGTTGCGTCTGGGCGTAAACCCCATAGCGCCTATGGCCCTAATAATCGCCAAAGCGCAACGTAGACGAATGCCGTCGTCATGCTTGGTGCAGGCCTGAAAATCGAGCCCCGTCAACACTGCACCATAGAAACTCAGATGGGGGGCGCCCACATGGCCTTGGGCGGATCTCCGAGTCCTGGGAGCGAATCCCCCAAGTCGCCGTCCAAAGAGCCCTTGCATTCCTGCCAAGACATGCCCCACGAAGACGCGCGCGTCTAAGCCGCCAAGGCTCGGGAAAGTAGCGTAACGCTGGGGCCGCTGAGCCGTGCCGCGATGCATCGTGTTCTAATCTGGTGAGGATTGCCAGACTCCGTCCTCCACAGGATGACTTATGCGTGGAAACACAAAAACTGCGCGCGGCCAATAACTCTCCCTCCGACATACCGTGAACCTCGGAGCCGTACTGGAAGCCCGCCAGCGGTCCAGCAACAAACACCATAGCAGCACGTCTGCCAAGGACTCCACTTTCGCGCCCCAGCTCTCTGGTACGTCTGGCGGCAGTTGAACAGCGTGCCTTGGCCTGAAGATACCGGCCGCGCACGCGACGCGATGTCCAAGCAGCGCGATCAATCCCAATGTTAACCGCGGTCTCCCGACGCGGCCCCGCCAGGGCCGAAATCCTTCAAACGAGAGGACATGACCTTGGCCGACGCCGCACAGGCAACCTCGACTAAGCTAATCTGGGCCCTCATCATAACGGTGATTGCGCGAAGCATAGCCTCAATGGGCCCTCTGGGGCTGGAGGCGATCTCGTCGGCCGCGCAGACTGCAGTCAAGCCGGAATCGCCGATGTAAATGACAAGTGTGGTGCGGGGAACGATCAGCGCCGACTCAACCGCTTCAAGTCCAAATGCTCTGACCAAGGTCGTCGTCATCGAACGTCCCGCGACCGTCCCACAAGACGCGAACTGAACCTCGGCGGTCACGCCGCATGCTTAACCGATCAGTAAGCAGCGAGGTAGATCGAGAGCAACGTTACGCAAACTTGCGGCTACTGGACTCGAGCAGCGCGAGCGAGCGGCATCTGCTCGTAGTGTTTGGGCATGTCCCCCCGACAAGATCCCGCGTGATGGCCCGAGGCGGTGCTGTTCTCAGCTCGCACTGCCTGTATCGGCACAACATCCGTGGCCGGTCTGTGCTTCTCCGTTGCCCAGCAGGGCCGGCAGGGCCGATCGACTCAGCTTTTCCATTCTAGCGCCAGGCAGCTGCGGGCCCTCCCCACAATCAGATACAGGATCAGAGAAAAAAACCCGATCGGGCGGAAACCAGGAACAGCAATCGGGATCAAAACCGTAAGAAAAGCTCGAAATTGACGGGGAAGCACACCACCAGCCGACTGACTCTACCACGGACCAGAGCCTGCCCAGCGTGTGCAGGGAGGTATGTGAGAGGAACCAACAATGGCACATGTGGAAGTCGTCAAGCCCAACGGCCGACTTCACCAAAAAAAAAGGATATTTACCGGAATAGATCAGCCAAAATCTGGGGCAAATATTCCCGGCGAGCAGTCTTGAGCTTGGGAAGGTCGCACTCGCCTGCCGCAGATTACCGAACTTGGATCTTCCAGCCTCCAAAAGTTCCGAAGGACTAGCCACGATGGACCCGTACATGCTTAACGTGCTGGTAGGCTTCCAGGCCCCAGGGTTCTTGGAAATGAAGTGGGCCCTCTAGCCCCTCGATAGTGGCCCAGATCCTCCCTGGAACCGATGATGTGATCGGCATTGTGTTTGTCCAAAGCCTCCGCAACTATGACTGAAACATCCTGCAACTCGTTAGGTGAAACAAAATCGGGCATTTCACCTTCCGTCATGTACTACCTCTTGGCAAGCTCGGAGACAACAGCAAAGGTAGGCCCGAAATCACATTGGTTGTCCTGCACAAACTACGGAGGATACCCTAAGGTCTGGCACACAGACCTCATAGAAGCAGCGTGAAAAGGAGAAGCCTCTGAGCTCAGGAACTTGAAAAACCTTTGGAACGTTGAGCTGAACCACCTTACACTATGAAGCTTGTGGAACTTGAGGGCTCCGAGATCCCGTCCAAGAACGGGTCGCCACCAGAGGGTGGCTCATTTGCCTCTATTTCCAATTTGCATAGGTGGGAAAAGGAGGAGGAGGAGGAGGAGGACCAGTGCAAACCCAAGAGTCATCAACGATGATGGAATTAACCTCCCCTCCAAGTCCCACCAGCCCTTTGGGCGTGAGTGGTTTAGCGAGCTCTCTCTGTTCTCAACCCCCCTTCTTCCCTTTCGGGGAGGGGTTTACCCCTCCCCCTACCCCCTCCCCCTGGACCTGGACAGGGAGTCCGGGGTGTCGTCAGGGGGGTCTTTTTTGACCCCTGGGAGGGCCAAAAAACGACGACCCTCACGAGGATTCTGGCCCCGACGGGGGGACCCAGTTTGGCCCCTCTGCTCTTCTTTAAAGCCAAAATCATTGATTTTACTACGGTTTTGGCCCCATTTTGGCGTCCTGAGGGGGCCGCGCTCATTTTCCTTCATAGCAAAATCATTGCTTTTACGAAGGTTTTGGGCTCATTTTGTCCTTTTCAGGGGGCAGCTCTCACTTGCGCTTCTGAGGAGGTCCCAAGAGGGGCCAAGATGGCCCCCTAAAGGCCCCCAGGAGGCTCCCAAGAGGCCTCCAAGAGGCCCCCCAGAGGCCCCCAAGCGGTCCCAAGAGGCCCCCAAGAGGCCCCCAGAAGAGGCCCCCAAGAAGAGGCCCCCCCCCAAGAGGCCCCCAAGAGGCTCCAAGAGGCCCCCAAGAGGCCCCACGAGGAGCCCGAACGACTCACACCAGGACGAGGGGCCCGAACGACTCACACCACGAAGAGCCCGAACGACTCACACCACAAGGAGGGGCCCGAACGACTCACACCAGGACGAGTCGCCCGAACGACTCACACCACGAGGAGCCCGAACGACTCACACCACGACGCGGGCCCCGAACGACTCACACCACGAGGAGCCCGAACGAGTCACACCAGGAGGAGGGGCCCGAACGACTCACACCAGGATGAGGGGCCCGAACAACTCACACCACGAGAAGCCCGAACGACTCACACCAGGACGAAGAGCCCGAACGACTCACACCACGAAGAGCCCGAACGACTCACACCAGGAAGAAGGGCCCGAACGACTCACACCAGGACGAGAAACCCCAAACGACTCAAATCACGAGGAGCGTTTTCTCTCCCTCCTCCTCCGCCTCGTCCTTCTCCCGCTCCCCCCACAAGGAGGATGTACAAGGAGGCGGGAGGAAGGAGGAACAGGGGAGATATGCGGGACCAAGCGGACACACGCCTGAAAAACACGACTGTCGGCATGCTTCGCAAGAGTTGCTGCTGTGAGATGGGCTGGTGGGGATACGCGAAGCGTAAAGAATTCCCTCTTCATAGGCCCCTACAAAGATTCATTTCCATTGAGGGAACTGCCTCGTTGGAAGAGAATCGTTTGACGATCCTCAAGCATGCCAAAACAATGTTCTCGGGATTTCAACGCCACGTATCAACCTGACTGCTGCGTTCTGGCGATCCGGAATCGTACCATAACGCCATGTGTTGGATTTCAGCACCGCGAATCAACATGACCCTTGCACCCGCATAATCCTGAATCCTTTCAAAACACTATGTTCGATACGTTGACCATGGGAACCAATGAAACTCGTGTAAATGTTAAAGCAAATGTGCGCGGCGCGAAGGTGAGAGCCACATGTTGAAAAAGATCCGCCCTCAATCCGTGAAGCTCTTGCAAACGTTCACAAATAATGTGCGCGGCGCTAAAGCGAGAACCACATTTTGAAAAGGAAACGCCCTCAATCCGTGAAGCTCTTGCAAACGTTTGCACAGAATTTGCGCGGCGCTAGGGCGAGAGCCACATTTTGAAAACCAACCGCCCTCAATCCGTGAAACTCTTGCAAACGTTTACACATATGTGCGCGGCGCTAAGGCGAGAGCCACATTATCCCGGCAAAGCAACCTAACGGCGTTGTGTAGAAGCATAGCTGGAAACATTGCTTTGGGCATTCATGTAAGAGTGCTGTTGTAGAATTCAGGTGTTCTCGCAGTCGCATTCGGATGCGCAGTGGCAGTCGCAGTGGCAACATCAGTCGCAGTCGCAGTCGCAGTGGCGCTGCCAGTAGTTGCAATAGCAAGATCTACACTAGCAGCAGCAACAGCAGCAGTAATAGTAACAGTAGTAATAGCAGTAGAAGTAGTAGTGATGGTAGTAGCGGTAACAGTGAAGTAGTAGTTGTAGTGGGTGGAGTGAACGAGTAGGAGTAATGGGAGCAATGGTAGTAGCAGTAGAAACACAGTAGTACAAACGAAGACCACGAAGTGGCCTACAGTTGGCTCCAGGCATTCAAAATGTGGCCCCGGAGTGGTGTTCTGGGAACTCGAAGAGCACGAAGTGGCCTACAGTTGGCTCCGGGCATTCAAAATGTGGCCCGGGAATGGAGTTCTGGAAACTCGAAGACCACGAAGTGGCCTACAGTTGGCTCCGGGCATCCAAAATGTGGCTCGGGAATGGAGTTCTGGGAACTCGAAGACCACGAAGTGGCCTACAGTTGGCTCCGGGCATCCAAAATGTACGCCGGGAATGGAGTTCTGCGAAGTCGAAGACCACGAAGTGGCCTACAGTTGGCTCCGGGCATCCGCCGGGAATGGAGTTCTAGCAGCGCCAAGAGCGATTTTGCGAGGAGGTCCCAAGCGATTTGGGCTTCGGCGGCAACCGCCCCGGGTCCCGCCCCGACCCCCCTGTCCACCCTGAGGAGTCATGATGCTCTCTTTTGACACCACTAGAAACCTATCAGTCTTCGCTGTTAGGTAATTTTGAAAACCAACCACCCTCAATCCGTGAAACTCTTGCAAACGTTTACACATAATGTGCGCGGCGCTAAGGCGACACATTTTGAAAACCAACCGCCCTCAATCCGTGAAACTCCTGCAAAGTTTGAAAACGAATGTGCGCGGCGCTAAAGCGAGAGCCACATTTTGAAAACGACCCGCCCTCTCTGTGAGACTGTTGTCACTTCTCAAGCTTCAGAATCATACAGGGTGACGCCCAGCCCGCCTTAAAAACTGACCTCGGAGGAGGATCAGCACGTGGTTGGAGAGCGCAGCAGGTTCGCCCCGCTCAAGCCCTGGATCCTTCTGTTGGGACCGGGTTTCTGAAATTCTGATGGCTTCAGCCGCCAGAGAATCCTGGAGCCTCAGAGGAGGGTTCAGGAAGAGAGAGGGGGAACGGGAGCATGACTTGGGGTGCTTCTCCCGTCAGAGAAGGTCCCACTGAGTCTTGTCCCCTGCTCTCTTGAAACTTTGGTAGCTCTCTTTGAGCTGTCGCACATTAGATTCACTAGACTTGCCGCAACCGGAGCGGATCATCGCAACATTTGGATTCTGCTTCTGGCGGGCAACAGCAAATTTGTGGCACTGGGATATGCAGCTATCTGTGACAATTGTAAGTGGTAGCTCCTGCAGGCCTCTTCTTTGCGAGTCTCAAAGGCACGAACCGAACACCTGGCTTTGCAAGCAGAGCATAGCCATTTCTGGGACCTGATATTCCATTCCCAGGAGTGCAGACCTTTGTGGGGCCGCGGGACCGAGGGAGCAGGCTGAGGAGGAGCCTCGCCTGTCCAAACCACACGTGCGCTACTGGCTCCAGCCGCTATGGGCTGAGCCACGGCTTTGTCCCGAGAGGCGAAAGCCATTTTACTGGTCACGGGTCCCACGGGCTCCCACAAACTTAAAGCTTCAGAGACATACCTAAGCCACTTGGCCAGCAGGGTTCTGGCATGGGAGTCTTCTACTTCTGTGGCCGACGGCCGCTGTAACATCTGAGTACCTACTTTAACGAATTTGTCAGCAACATCGTTTCCAGTGGCATCAAGCCACTCGTGCGAAACCTGGGTGAAAATATCAGCCAGCGTTGGCTCCAAATAGATAGGAGGACAAGAGGAGGACGAGAGGAGGATGGGAGGAGGACGAGGAGGACGGAAGCAGGACCGGAGGAGGACGGGAGGAGCAAAATCAAGCAAACGCAAGCAAGCAAACGGAAGCAAGCAAGCGCAAGCGAGCAATAACAAGCAAGCATGAGCCAGCGACCAAGTGCAAGCAAGCAAGGGCGAGCAAGAGCAAGCAAGCGAGAGCAAGCACGCAAGAGCAAGCAAGCAAGTGCAAGTGAATGTGCAAGAGCAAGCACGCAAGAGCATGCAAGCAAGCAAGTGCAAGCAGGCAAGCAAGAGCAAGCAAGCATAGGAATCCATGCGACTCATAGGAATCCATAGGAATCCATAGGACTCGCCATTGGAAATAGCTGGGGGGTGCCTTTGGAAATAGCCATAGGAATTAGGCGGGGCAAAGGAATTAAGGGGGCATAGAAATTAGGGGGGGCAACGGACCAATTAGTAAGGTTTCAATTAGAACTCCTATAGGGCACACCTATTTGGAGAAATTGTAGGCTCTGATGAGCCTGTATTTTAGAACACGTGATTCCTCGGCGCCAGTTGGCTGTTCCTTTCGCCAGCATGGCAACTCCTGAATACTTCTGCTTACGACTGTGAAATTCGCTGTGCACGTCTAGGATACCTTGATAATCCGTGACTATATTGTTTATAGCTCGAGGGGAAGAAGATGAGACAGCAGCAAGCATAGCAAGGTGCTCAGCGGAGGGAGGACTGAGGAAGGTTGCGGCCAACAGGCCCGTACACCGCTGCTGTTCTATCGTCTTCAGAGTTTACAGTAGTAGCAGCTGCAAATCCTACGATGTGTGAAAGTCAGAAGGAGGAGGAGGACGACGACAACGAAGAGGAAGAGCAGGAGGAGGAATTGGAACGAGTTAGGAGGACGAAAAGGAGGAGGTGGGTCCTACTACCTCCACCAACCTCCTGCCTCCTGCGTCCTCCATTCCCATTCCGACCTACACTATACCTCCTCCGACCTCCTGCCACCTGCCTTCACGTAGGCCGCCAACCCGGTGGAAGAGCGGAGGAGGCGGGCCTCCCACTGTACCGGAGCCTTCCTGGACTCTGCCGACAGCGAGGACAGCTGAGGCGCAGCCTGCCAGGCTGACGCGGCGACGCCGCCGCGAAAGCGCGGGGACGGCGGCGACGTCGACGTCGACGGCGCCGGGCGTCGGCGGCGACGGCGGTGGTAGCGATGGCGGCGGTGAAGGCGCGATGACGTAAACGATGACAGCCACGACAGCGTAGACGGAGGGGGCGGCGATGGAAACGATGGCGATGGTTTTCGGGCGATTCTGCCCAGCTGTGAAGCCTGGGACCTTGTACGGGTGTATCCAACTCTCGACATCAGTGCGGATTGGCGGCACATGGTGATGTCGTGGAGCGCTCGGGGGTTGAACGCAGGATGCCCCCGATTCACTATCCTCCTGCTCCTCCTCCTCCTCCGCCTCCTCCTTTCCTCCTCTTCCTCCTCAGATCTGCTTCCTTGTACCTAATTCCTCCCTGTCGCACCCCCAGGCGCGTCGGCAGAGCGCACATTGCAGCAACTTCAAGGATGGGGGGCAGGGCGTTTTCAAAATGTGGCTCTTGTTTTGGCGCCGTGCACATGCAGCTTAAGAGTTGCAAACCATTTCACGGATGGAAGGCGGGTCGTTTTCAAAGTGGTGCGAACGCCTTAGCGCCGCGCGCATTTGTCTCAAACATGTGCAACAACTTCAAGGATGGAGCGCGGGTCCTCTTCACAATATTGTTCTCGCTTTAGCGCCAGGCGCATGCGTGTTAAGAGTTTGCAGCAGCTCCACGGATGAAAGGCAGGCGTTTTTCAAAATGCGCTTCTCGCATTCGCGCGCATTCGTCTTTGAAGTTCGTAACAGCTTCACGGATGGAGGGCGCGTCTTTTACAACATGTGGCTCTCGCCTCAGCGCCTCGCACATTCGTCTGAACACTTCGCAACAACTTCATGGATAGAGTGCGGGCGGTTTTCAAACTGTGGTTCTCGCTTTAGCGCCGCGCACACTTGTGTAAAACATGTGCAACATATTCAAAGGTGGAGGGCGGGAATGTGGCCCTCGCCTTAGCACCGCGCACATTCGTCTTGAAAAGCTTGCAACACTTCCACTTAGGAGGGGCTGATGTTGTTCAAATGGTGGCTCTCCCCCTAGCGCCGCGCACGCTCGTTGTGTAAAAAATTGACAGATTCGCACGGCCAAAATACCAGGAATAATGCTCTGACAAGCGCTAGAATGCCAGGGCGGAACAGTCACGTTGATTCGAGGCGTTGAAATCCCATGAACGGTGTTCCGACACAACCTAGGTTGTCAAGACACACCAGTCACGTTGACTCGCGGCGCTGGGGCCCAAGAGTGTTGTTCTGGCAGGATTACGGATTCTCAAGCGGTCATTTGCCACTGGGGCATTTTGCTCCCAACCATCCTGTGGTGTTGGGTCCTCGTTTTGAAGAGACGTCGCCCCGCGTTCTCCTCCTCTCCTCCTCCTCCCCCTCCTTCCTACCGTCCGCATGCGTCCCGCACACCCAGTACAGCGTTTCGTGGCCCTCCTCCCCCTCCTCCCTGCGTTTCACCCACCCACTACAGCGTTTCGTGGCCCCATAGGGAGCCCCACCGAAGGTCCCAGTGCTACCGTCCGCATGCGTCCCGCACGCCCAGTACAGCGCTTCGTGGCCCCGTAGGGAGCTCCACCGAAGGTCCCAGTACAGCGTTTCGTGGCCCTCCTCCCCCTCCTCCCTGCGTTTCACCCACACAGTACAGCGCTTCGTGGCCCCATAGGGAGCCCCACCGACGGTCCCAGTGCTACCGTCCGCATGCGTCCCGCACACCCAGTACAACGATTCGTGGCCCCATAGGGAGCCCCACCGAAGGTCCCAGTGCTACCGTCCGCATGCGTCCCGCACACCCAGTACAGCGCTTCGTGGCCATAGGGAGCCCCACCGAAGGTCCCAATGCTACCGTCCGCATGCGTCCCGCACACCAAGTACAGCGTTTCGTGGCCCTCCTCCCTCTCCTCCCTGCGTTTCACCCACCCAATACAGCGTTTCGTGGCCACACAGTGAGCCCCACCGAAGGTCCCAGTGCTACCGTCCGCATGCGTCCCGCACGCCCAATACAGCGCTTCGTGGCCCCATAGGGAGCCCCACCGAAGGTCCCACCGTCCGCATGCGTCCCGCACACCCAGTACAGCGTTTCGTGGCACCATAGGGAGCTCCACCGAAGGCCCCAGTGCCCCCGTCCGCATGCGTCCCGGAAGCCCAATTTGGCATTTTCACCCACCCAGTACAGCGTTTCGTGGCCTCATAGGGGGCTCCACCCAAGGCCCCAGTGCCACCGTCCGCATGCGTCCGGGAAATGTAATTTGGCATTTTCACCCGCGCAGTGCAGCGCTTCGGGGCCCCATAAAAGGGGGCTCCACCGAAGCCCCCAGTGGGACAGTTCGTATGCGTCCCGGAAACCCAACTTGGCATTTTCGCTCAGTCAGTAGAGCGCTTCGTGGCCCCACCATAGGGAGCTCCACCGAAGCCCTCAGTGGGACCGTCCGCATGCGTCCCGGAAACACAATTCGGCACACCACCCACACAGTACAGCGTTCCCCCCCGCCCAGTGCAGCGCTTCGTGGCCCCTTAGTGAGCTTCATCGAAGCAGATATTCACAATTACGGTACCCGCAACTGCATGTGGTTGGGACCTTCGCCAGGATAATTTGTTGGTGACGAGCGCTTGACCTCATGTGACACGCCCAGACAACGCAAGGCGAAACGATTACTCTGAATACGCTTTCAACTAGTCGGAACTATAACTATTTTGCGAATGTACCTCTCGACACATGCATAAACAAATCCATAGCCATTTCGAGCCCAATGACTTCTGTCTGGAATGCACTATGGACATTCTGGACTGGGCAGCCCTTCGAAGACACCAGCATGGTGTCACCAACCCTCGCATCGCGCACGTAGGCGGCAAAGCCTGCACAATCTCGACCAGTTCCACGACGGAACCCACCATCAGAAAATACTAGAACATGCGACCCTTGTGCAATATTGGTGATATCTGGATCCACCCAGAGGACCTCCTGCTGGGTGTCCATTGTGCGATTTGCGACCCAATCCGCTTGTCGACTCCACGAGCGCTCCTGCCAACAAACTGGATCGACCCAATCCCATGGCGGACGTAGGCCGCGCTGCAGGAGCTGGTCCAACAAAGGTGCCATGCGTCGCAATGGAGGCCAGTACGACTCGTCGAACAGAGGCGTGGTGCCGTTGACGAGGCCCGTCAAGGCCTGGCAGTCAACCACCAGCCGAAAGCGACGCCATGCTCTTGCCATTCATGATACTGTGGGTATGGGTGCAGATCGGGACTTTCCAGGGGGGTGCTGCTGGAAGTGCGGATCGCCTTCTTTCGACCTGTGGGCGTTGCAATTGCACGGGGAAACAGCACACTGTAAGGTAGCTTCCATGCTCCTGACAGTAGCCGTATCATCTCGCCAGATTTGCGTGTCCACGCCGACGGGGATCGATGATCGTCTCGAGCGGACCTCCAATGGAGCCTCCAAACCAACACCAACGGGTCCTCCCACAAACTTGGTGACTCCCGCCGTGTACCCACAACATCATCCTTCTTATGTTTATGGACTGGCAATGTCTTCACGCACTCCCAGAACTCTCTGCTAACTCCGCGACGGGCTGCAAGCAAGGGGCTAGCGCCGTTCGCAAGGACCACGGCGGTCTAGTCCCAAACTGCCTTGTGCACCACTTGCGCGCACCATTGGAACGCCATCGCACGGTTACCGGTAGCAAACACATTGTGGATGTTTGCTGCAGTCCGTTGATTACACTGCATCCATGGCTCCAGGGATCCCAGGGGTCCAGCGTAGGGCTTAGGCTTCATGCGAAACACGCGGCGAAGGAACTTGAGTTCCCAGACTCTCATCCTAGGCAGAAAATGTGAAGATAAATGCCACGTTTTGCAACCAAACAGCGCTGAAGATATAACCACAGCTTGGCATGCTCCGTGTTTGGCCTGGATGGGCCTGGGGCCGCTTTGCTTTTAGAGACTGCCCAAAATGCTTTTTCGGCGCACGCCAGTCTGTGCTTCACACTTGCCAGGATGCTGCCTGTACGGTCCAAGCTGATGCCGAGGAGCACGATGTGCTCTTTATTTCTCGACTAATCTAACTACGCCCGAATAAAGCCCCAATCAGTGGATGGTTTGAAAATGAGTGATATGTATATTAAGACCGATCGTGAGATCTATAGTGAGATCTATAAGTAGTGGAATCGATAGTGAGGACGATTGTAAGGTCGATCGTGAGACCGATAGTGAAGTCGATTAATGAGATCGACAGTGAGATCGATCGTGAGATCGCTCGTGCGAACTATAGTGAGATCGATTATGAGATCGATACTATCGATAGAGAGAAGGTGATGAGATCGACTGTAAGACCGTCAGATCGACTGTAAGATCGATAGAGAGAAGGTAATGAGATCGATGGTAAGACCGATCGATTAGAAGATCGACCAGAAACCCGAGAACCCGGGAACCCCGCCGCCCACCGAACTCGGCCCGGAACCGGGAACCGGGAACCCAGGAACCCGGAACTGGGAAGCCGGGGCCCCGGCCGCCCACCGAAATCGGCCAAGTACTTCCGCCAAATCTTTCAATCTCCGTGAGGACCCCTTGGGTGCAAGCACTGATTGAGGAATATCCTCCCCAATGGGGCATTTCCCGCTATGAAACAACTTCTTGTAGAGCCCTATATAAGGGAGAACCTGGCGATGGGGATGGTTTATTACAACCTCTGATGCGTCTTGAGTTTACACTTGTTCTCCTCCTCCTCCCCCTCCACCACCACCATTGCCTCCTCCTCTTCCTCCTCCTTCTCCTCCTCCTCCCTCCTCGTCCTCGTCCTCCTCCTCCTCCACCATTTCCTCATCCTCCGACTCCTCCTCTTCTCCTCGTCTCCCATCCTCCTCCCCTCCTCCTCGTACTCCCCATCTCCTCGTCCTCTTGGCCCCACTCTCCTCTTCCTGCTTCACCTCCTCGATCCTCATACGAAGACCTCCTCTCCCCTCCTACGATGACGACGACTCCTGCGACAACGACGACGACGCCAACGACGACAATGGCGGTGAACCGTCGCGGACGTTTCCCAATCTAGAAACCATTGAGACTGTGGTGGAGGGCTCGGGAGATGAACATGTGATGCGGCCTCATCCCTTCCTCCAAGCCTCCCAGTCTCCCAGCCTCCCTCCCACCCTCCTCTCTCCCCTCCACACCCTCCTTCCTCCTACAACTCCTCCTCCTCCCTTCCTCCTCCTCCTCCTCCTCCTCCTCCTCCTCTCCTCTTCTCTTCCTCCCTCCTCCTCCTTCTCCTCCCCCCTCCTCATCATCGCGCTCCCCCCTCCTCGTCTTCCTACTGCACCATTCTCTTCGTCGTCGTTGTCGTCGTGCTCCACCTCCTCCTCCTCCTCCTCCTGCTCTCCTCCTCCTCCTGCTCCTCCTCCTACTCCTCCTCCTCCTCCTCCTCCTCCGCGTCCTTCCCCCTCCCGTTCCCCCTCCTGGTTCTCCTCCTCCCCCTTGTCCTCGTTCTCCAACTGCCTCCTCGTCCTATCTTCCGTCCGTCTCATTTGTCGTCTTCCGTCCTCCTCGTCATCCTGTTACTCCCTGATCATCGTCCTCGTCCTCGTCCTCGTCGTCGTCGTCGTCGTCGTCGTCGTGGTCGTCGTCGTGGTCGTGCTGGTCGTGGTCGTGGTCGTGGTCGTGGTCGTGGTCGTCGTCGTCGTCGTCCACGTCGTCGGCCTCCTCCTCCCCCTCCTCCTCCGCCTCATCCTCACCCTCCTCTTCCTCCTCCTTTCACCCCCTCCTCATCATCGCGCTCCCCACTCCTCGTATCCGTACTACACCAATATCTTCGTCGTCGTCGTCGTGCTCCTCCTCCTCCTCCTCCTACTCCTCCTCCTCCTCTCCTCCTCCTCCTGCTCCTCCTCCTTCCCCCCTCCCATTCACCCTCCTGGTTCTCCTCTCTAGCCCCTTGTCCTCGTTCTCCTACTGCCTCCTCTTTCTAACTTCCGTCTGTCCAATTCGTCGTCTTCTATCCTCCTCGTCATCCTGTTACTCCCTAGTCATCGTCCTCGCCCTCGTCGTCGTCGTCGGCGGCGGCGGCGTCGTCTTGGTCGTCATCGTCGTCGTCGTCCTCCTCCTCCTCGTCGTCGTCCTCTTCGTCGTCGTCGTCCTCCACCTTTCCCTCCTTGTCCGCGTCCTCCTCCTCCGTTCCCTCCTCATCCTCTTCCCCCCCCCCCCTACTCCCTTCTCGTCCTCCTTCCCTCGTGTCCTCCCCCACCTTCCTCCTCCTCCTCCACCTTTTCCTCCTCCTCCTTATCCGACGTTCTCCTCCTCCCTACTCGTCCTCGTCGTCGTCGTCGTCCGTCCTTCTCCTTCTCCTTCTCCTCCTCCTCCTCCTCCTCCATCCCTTGTCCTTATAAATCAACAACTGACCCTTGTCGCAACCCCAGGCGTGTTGGTAGGGCGGGCCGGGCGTTTCGTCTGAGACTTTCTCGCCATTTGTGCTCCTGGAGCTTGAAGGTTGCAACAGTTTCAAAGATGGAAAGCGGGTCGTTTTCAAAATGTGGCTCTCGCCTGAGCGCCGTGCACATTCGTCTCAAAAGTTGCAAACAGTTTCACCGATGGGGGGCGGGTCGTTTTCAAAATTGGTAACAATTTCAATGATGGAGCGCGGGTCATCTTCACAGTATTGTTCTCGCCTTAGCGCCGGGCACATTCGTCTTAAGAGTGTGCAGCAGCTCCCTGGATGAAAAGCGGGCGGTGTTCAAACTGTGTTCTCGCCTTAGCGCGCGTCGTCTTTCAAGTTTGCAAGAACTTCACGGATGGAGGGCCGTTTCTTTTCAAAATGTAGCTCTCGCCTGGCGCCGCGCACACTCGTCATTAAAGTTTGCAACAGTTTGCAACAATTTTCAAGCTTTCCTACAATTGAAGTCACAGGAATTGTATTCTGACAAGATCTAAGACTGTCGGGACGCAACGAGTCCCGGAATGAGGTTCTCACGGTGCTGAAGTCCCAGGAATGGGGTTCTGACACGTTTTAGGACTGCCAGGACGCAGCAGTCACATTGATCGGCGGCGTCAGAATCCAGGAACGGTTCTTTGGCACGATGGATGATTATCAGACGGCCACTTCCCGCACTGAACATGTTTTCTTGTAGGTACCTATGAAGAGGGAACTCGGATGAAGGGTATCTTGCAACATCGTTGACGCGTCTTGGGTTTACACTGCTCCTCCTCCCCCTCCTCCTGCTTCTCCTCGGTCTTCTCCTCCCTCCTCGTCCTCGTTGCCCTCCTTATCCACTTATCCACTTCCACATCCTCATCCGCCTTCTCCTCGTCCTCCTGTTCCGCCCCCTCCTCTTCCCTCCTCATCCTCCCTCCTCCTACGACGACGCTCCTGCGAAGACGACTCCTACGACGACGAAGCCGACGAAGGCGGCTCCGACGACGGCTGCGACGACGATGACGACGACGACGACGAGCACTGCGTTTAAAACGACGCCAACTCCTGCGGCGACGACTGCGGCGGCGGCGCTTGGAACGAAGGAGACGGGCCCTGGAGCATCGGAAAAAGGGGCCCTGAAGTCCTTCGCCGTTCTCGGGCCCCCGTTGCCCTCCATCGGAGCCCCGACGGAGCGTCGAGAGGACGACTCGGGATGACGAGGTGGTCTTGGGGGAAACCCCGAGGTCTGGGCCCCGCTCCCCTCTGAACACCTCTCCTCCGTGACGAGGCAAGGGCTTCTGCATGCCCTCCGCCGGGGGGGAACCGGGCTCCCCAGGAATCCGGGGGGCAGCGGATATGGATGAAGTGCGATACAGTCGGGTCCCCGGGGCCCCGAATGCATCCACACTTGCCACCATCCCTGGTCCAGGGAGGTCGGCTCCCAGGCGGTGGTCATCTGTAAAACCCAGTCTCGACCTCAGGATGGCGAACGGGCCCTTGGCCGCCAGAGGTCTCTCCCGAAAACCTCCGAGGCGTTCAGGGCTCTCTGGAGCTCTTTCGGATGCCTCTGGGAGGGGGCCCAAGTGTCGCCCAGAAGCCTCGACCGCCGATGCTCGAACCTCGATCCTCAAACAACGACGGCGACGATGGCGGCGGCGACCACGAAAACGGCGACGGCGACGGCAGCGACGATAGCGAAGGCGACGGTGACGACGGTGCGCGGCCAAAGCGGCCTGCGAGGTTTACAAAGGGGAGGTAATCCAGGCATGCGGGCCGCACTAATACGCAGTGGAAGGTCGGCCGGGTGTGAAGTGGTGCGCAAGTGCATCTCATATCCGCCCTCGCCGAAGCAAATCCACGAGGCGTTGTCCTCGCCGTCGACTGCTCCAAAGCGTACAACAGTCTCCCGCAGGCCTGAATCTTTCTGGGGGTTCGAACACGAGCGCCCGGTCTGCTTAGCACCGCGCCCTGCTGGCTGGGGGGGGGGGGGGGCACTGCGCACCTCTACTGAGAGGACGCCAGCGATGCGGCACGGCCGGCTACGGCTACCACAGGCGTGGACCAAGACTGTCCGCTCGCGCCCGCTTTCTTCGCGATTGCGGCGGCAGACTGGCTGGCCGAGGTCCCCCAGGGGTTCCAGCAGCTCTCGCCTGCCTGCAAGGTGTTTTCCTGCCCGGACGAATTCTTGGTCTCCGCGCTCCCGGGGCACGCAGCAGGAGCGGCGCGACCTTGTGCTGGGCGCTCTCACCACCCACGGCTTGACGGTCAGCCAGAGCAAAACCCGGGCGTGGTCGCTGGACACAGAGAGCGACCTCCCAGAAGCTGTCCGCGCGCTCAAGGTAGACACGTCAGAGTGTTTGGGCAATGCGGCGCCATGGGTAGACCAGCAGGAAGACAGGGTGGCAGTGCACACGGGGGCAGACGGAGCGGCGGCAGTGCAGCGGGCGCAGACCTTCACTCGGCGACTCCGGGAACTGCGAGGGGCGGGACTTTCGGCCGAGGCCTACCTCACTCTGCTGAGAACCTTCGCACAGGGTTGCGTCACCCACCACCTGCGAGCCACTTTGCAAAGCATCTGGGTGGAGCAGCTCGACGCGGTGGTGTTCTCGGCCCTCGAACGCCTACTTCGCGGGAGCCAGCTGAACGAGCTCCAAGGGCTCCAAGCCACCGTGCGCCTCGCCGACGGAGGGTGCGCCATCCCGCCCGCCGTCCAGACAGCGCCGGCAGCCTACGCCGCGAGCTCGGCGCTCTGCCTCCACGACGTGGCCAAGTGCCTGGACGTGAGCACGCTGGAGGGGTTCCGGACGCGGTGCCCGCGAACAGTGCAAGCGCTCGCCCAGGCCGAGCAGGCGCTGCAAGCCTCGGGGCAGCGCAAGCGCTCGCCCAGGCCGAGCAGGCGCTGCAGGCCTCGGGGGCGACAGACGGACAGCCCATCGACTGGGCCCGGAATCTCCAGGAGCCCCACGCTGAGCTCCAGGGTGTGTGTGGAGCAAGGCGGCTTCCAGGAAAAACCAAGAACGGTTGCTGCGGGAGCTCCCAAAAAACGACCGCCTGGTGCTCCGGGAGTGCGGCGGCGTGGGCGCAGGGGCGTTTCTTCAGCCGCGGCAACGGGGAAACCCTGTGCAGCCAGACGGCCAATTCGAGGTGAGCCTCATGTGCCGGCTCCGTGCGCCGGTCTGCCCCGCGGGCTCACGCTGTCAACACCGACGTCGAGACGGCACGCTGTGCGGAGAGGCCCTCGACCCACAAGGGTGCCATGCCAAGGCATGCGAGGTGGGCCAATCCCGCGTTGCTCGGCACGACCGCCTCCGTGACCGACATGCAGCTATACATCAGGATATCACGGGTCATACTGCGCCAACGGAACAACGGGTGCCAGCGTGGGACCGCCGTAATCCCCGGACTGGGGTCCTTCAGGAGGCAAAATTGGACATCCAGATGCACGACCCCAGCACTGGCCGACCCATCTTCGTCCATTGCGCGGTGATCTGCGCACACTCTACCTAATTACGCCCCACGAAGGCACGCCCGAGCCGAACGAGATGGGCTCGCAGCAACTCAAATGGTCGAGGGCAAACGCGACCGCTACTTCCCCCCTGGAGGCCCTCGATCTAGTTCCGATGGTCTTCGAAACCAGGGGGCGGCCTTCCGACGAGGCAATGAGCTTTGTTCGGAGATACGGTGCCTCTCGTAATGACGCCGACCGCTCTGAGCTCCTTAGTCGGATCTGGCGGGATACCTCACGCACTCTCCAACACGGGAACGCGGAGATGATCCTGAGCGCCCTGGGGCGGTGTGGGGCAGTTGGCTGCTTCCGCGACAGCCCCAGCACAACAACCACCAGCAGCAATAGCACCACTTCCAGCACGACCACCACCTTTCCCTCTGCCGCCATTGCCACCACGGTCACCAGCACGCCCAGATCACCACTTTCAACCCCGCCGACCCCTGACGCCGATCACCACAACAACCACCACTACTAGCGCCTGGAGCCCAGCAACTCGACGACGACACCACCGCGACAATCACCGCGACTGCCACAGCGCCGGCGGCCACCACCGCCACTCCGACTAATACACCTTCACCACCACGCCGCCTTCCACGGCCACCCGGGCGTCATCCACGACCGCCCCCTGCCCAGCCCCCCTCTTCCTCTTCCTCCTTTCCCACGGCCGCCCCTGCCAGGCCGTGCCAGCATGCCTTTTTTCCAAGCATACTTGATTGAATAATGTTACGATTTTCATGGCTAGGGATCCGGGACCATAACCCCATCGCACGGGGGTTCCCCTTGGTGACGGGGGTGGGGATCCACTCGGGTGCCCCCAGGCCTTATTGCCAGGAGAGATAAGCATGAGGAGGAGGAGGAGGAGGAGGA
>CAUYUJ010013447.1:610663-670663 GCA_963575745.1 Prorocentrum cordatum
AAAAGAAGGGACGAGGAAGAGGAGGAGGAGGAGGAGGAGGAGGAGGAAGAGGAGGAGGAGGAGCAGCAGGACGAGAAGGAGGAGGAAGAGCAGTAGGAGGAGGAAAAGGAGGAGGAGGAGACGAGACAGGGACCTCTCATTTCCTCTTCTTCTTCTCCTCATCCTCCTCCTCCCCCTCCTCGTCCTCCTCCTCCTCCTCCTGCTCCACCTCCTCCTCCTCCTCCTCCTCCTCCTCCTCCTCCTCCTCCTCCTCCTCCTCTCCCCTGTCTCTTTTAAGTGACCGAGGTAGTGGTGGTGGTGGATGCGCTTCCCTCACCCGTGCAGTCGGCGGGGAAAAATTGCTGGAACACAGCAGCCTTCCAGGCTGCACGAGGGTGAGATCTGAGAGCTCCCTGCGCTTGCCTCGAGGACTTCCTGACAATGGGCAGGCTCCCTGACAACCAGGGGATGAAGAGGGGGAGGAGGCGGAGGAGGATGCTTTCTAGTGGGAGGAGGAAGGGGAAGGGGGGAGGGGAGGAGGATCCAGGATCGAGGACAAGATGGAGGCTCAAGCGAAGAAACCACAAGAGCTTGACGCTTCTCGGTCCTCTTGGCTGCCTCCCCCGGGAACCCAGCAGCGGAGCGCACCTCGGGACACGTCCTGGGGCCGCCGTGGAACGGGAGGAGTCCGGGCCGACCTATACCGACTTTGCTGTCTTGAAGACGCTTCTGGGCCCCAGGCTCGTCAACGAACGACGCCAGGGTGAAAAGCCAGTCCTGGGGAAGGGGTCGAGGCCTCCAGTCGGCGGCTCTACGAAATAAGTCGGGTTGTTGGGGCCCAGAATACCGAAGACCTCCAGAGTGGAAGCTCTCGGCCTCCCTTCTGACGGTGCTCTTCCTCCGTTCTGGATGTCTCCTCCGAAGCGGGGGCTCGACTTCCAGAACGGAAGGCTTCGATCCTCTGGGAAGCTGGTGGGGGCCTGGCCCGAAGGGATGGCTCCACAACCTAAGAATACGTGAACGCCGATTCTCGGCACAGCGGATCGGAAGGGGGCGACGGCGTCCGCTGAAATGCACGTATGTGGGTATACAAACGCACACACACACACAAACACACACACACACACGTGCGCGCACATTAATGCAAACACAACATAATACGCACATGCACGCGCGAAACCAACTCTTTCAAGCGGTGAGGCCCACGACACACGCTCTGCGCTGGCTCGAACGGTCGCAAGCGAGAATCACCAGCCTCGCAAGGCCAAAGGCCCCTCGAAGTGCCCTCGCAACCAGCACTGCACGCACTCTGGGTGGAAGGTGCTCCTGCTTGGGTGAAGCCCCCTTGACTCAAGGAGGCCCGAGGCCAGCGCAGAGATTTGTAGCAATTGCTTCTCAGGAAGCTTGGAAGAGAACTGCCACCCTCCCCTCGTCGTCGTCCTTCGAGGAACGAGCATAGCATAAATATCTACAGATCTCTATACATACATATATATATATACTTGCTCGGAGGCCCGCGCGAACTTCTTGGATCGGTGCTGTAGCCCCTTCCCTGGTTCGCAGAGCGCCGGCCCCGACAAGGGGGTCCCAACGCCGATCCAGGAAAGCTGCGCGGACCTCCGAGAAATCATGGCTACGCCGCTGTTTACTGTTCGAGGCCTTCGCCGCAGAGGTCGGCCCCCAGACCTGCCCCAGGGCGCGCCCTGGCCAAGATTCCGAGGCGGATCCAGGCGCGTCGACGAGGGTCGCTGAGGATGCCCCAAAGAGGCATGCCCCCTCCTTCCGCCCTGCAACCGCAACCTCCCTCGTGTTACCCCAACGTTCTCGTCCTCCTCCCTGCACCCGCGCCCTCATCGTTCCCGTCCTCGTGCACCCCGATCCTCCTCGTCCTCGTCCTCGTCCTCGTCCTCGTCCTCCCTGCACCCCCACCCTCCTCGTCCTCCCTCCTCCCTGCACCCCCCTCCTCCCTCCTCCCTGCCCCCCCCCCGCCTCCTCGTCCTCGTGCTCCCCCAGCGCCCTCCGCACTTCTGCACGCGCGCCTGCAGCAGCGTCCCCAGAAGGCGCAAAAGACATCGAGCCCCGAACATGGCGCAGCCAACACTAGCCTGACTTAGCAGCGCAAGTGCCCGCTGGGACATCTTGCTGATTGACGGCGAACACGGAAGGGGGTGCGTGAGGGGGGGGTGAGGGGATTCCTGTCTTTCCAACTACTTTCAGATGCTCTTGGAGGGCTCTGGGAGGCTGCAGGAGGTTGCCAAACAGATCTTCGGAGGTTCTCGGAGGTTGCAGGAAGCTTTTGAGAGTTTTCGGTTGTCGCAGCAAGCGTTCTGAAGTGGGGGGCGGTCTTCTGAGAAGACTCCTCTGCCTCTCAGAAGCTTACGGCTACACCGCTCTTAGAGGGGACGATCCTCTCCAACACTGTGCACCGAAAACCTCTATGTGGGAGGTCGAACCTCTATTTTGGAAAACATCCAGAATACTGGGAAACACACAGAAAACAAACAATGGAGGTCAAACCTTCATCTTGGAGGTCTTCGATCCTCTGGGCATCCAAGAAGCCTCTTGCCGTCTTGGAAGCTCACCCCCTGACGCTGTCCTTCCCTTGCTCGCCGCCAGACTGAAGATCGATTGAATTGTGTCGAAGACAGAGCCCTACCAAAACATGCATGCGACAATCTTTCTTTGCCCGGGTCCGCGTGTCGTATACCGTTTCCTTGCCGTGCGCAGCTCGGTGTTATACCTAGTGGACAAACGAAAAATAAGGAGGTTCGGCCTCCAATGTGGATGCATGTTTCTCCATTCTGGAGATTTGTTCTCCAAAGTGAAAGTTCCGCATCCAACGTGGAGGGCTTCGATCCTCTGGGTCAGTACCGTTGCCCTCGTAGCTCGTGCCATATACACTTCTCCGCCCCGTCTCTTCTATGGGAGCTGTGGCTACAGTAAAAATCGATGGTATCAGTACAAATGCGCAACTTCACTAATCAACATTACACGTTCGAAGAGACCATAACAGAAGCGTTGTTCGGTTCAATGCTGCTACGTGCCACCTTTTTTCTCACAAGAGGCCCCAGGATGGCATCAAGGTGGCCCCAACGGCGGCCACAAGATGGCCCCGAAATTGGCAGAGTTGCCTCAAGAGGGCCCCTGGATGCTGCAGTTGGTCCTGATATCGCCCAATACAGCCACACGTAGGTTGCATATGGCACCTCCGAGGCGGCGTAGACAAGCTTTGCAAACAAACTCTCGGAGGAGCGCGCGGACTCCCAATGGTTCACTGGCATGCTCTTCCCGTGCCGTGGTCTTCGATCAGGAGGCCCCACGGGGGGCGCCAGACGGCCCAGCAGTGCCCCAAGATCGCCCGAGCGATGGCCCCGCGAAGTCCCCCCAGGCGGCCCAAGAATGCCACGCGGACGACCTCGACGCGACGCTCTCCAAGCCACCAGGACGGCCAGCGGCCGCTCGGAGACGGCCTGGCACTGCCCGAGACGGCCTCGGCGCGACCCCAAGACAGCTCCAGGTCAGATCTGGCACGCGCGGCGAGGCGTCCGTACACCACCACCCTTCCTGACCAGGGCCATCCTGGGCCCTGGCATGGTGTATGCGCCTCCGTGCCGAGGCCAGGAGGGTCTATACACCATCGTGGGGCCCAGGATGGCCTTCGCCAGGCACGGTGGTGGTGTGAAGATCCCGCGTGCGGGTGGCTTGCCCAGAGGCGGCGCGGCGCCCAGACTCCGCGATGGCCTCTGGCGGACGCCAATGCGAGACGAGCAAGGCAGAGCAAACTCTGCGATTATCCGAGACATTCCGCAAGCAGCTCTTGCGACTGGAGTGTCATGTGTCTACACTGAGGAGCGGGGCATGACCGGGGAGCGTTGTTGCGTGACCTTTCTGTGGCGAAAAAAAAAGAGGGCCCCCAAATGGGCCAAGCGGGCTCCAAAGAGCCCTCAAGCCGGTCCACGAGGGCCCAAAGTCGCCGAAAGATCGTTTCAAGACGCCCAAGGTGGACCCAAGACTGCCCAAGAAGGCCACCTAAGAGGCCCCAAGAGACGTCCAGGAGGGCACCCAAATGCCCAACCCATTGATTGCCTTAAGGTTTTTGACGGATTTCAGCGTTCTCGCCTTTTCGGGCTTTCGACACTTAAAGACGGCCCAGGAGCCCCCCAAGATTGACCCAAGGCGGCCCAAGAGGCCTTCAAGACGGCCCAGGAGGGCCCCAAAAGAGGTCCCAGAGGGGACGAACCGATATTTCTGATTAGCGCTCCGCCTCAAGACGATCCCCGAGACCGCCAGCAGGCCCACGAGAAGCCCTACAGAAGCTCCTACAGGCCCCCAAGAGGTTCAAATCAGACCCCAAGAGGTCCCCGAGAGGCCCCACAAGAACCCCCCCAAACCGCCTACAAGAGGCCCCCGAGAGGCCTCCCACGATATTCCCACAGGCACCCAAAATGCCTCTGACCTGTGGCGGAATGGGCCGAAAGCCAATCGACCTGGGACGGCACGGAAACGGAAAGAGCGCTCCAACAACTTGACCGAAATTACTCACCACCGTTCGTACTGGGAGCCTTGGCGTTGAGAGCTTGTTACGTCACCCCGCGCTCTTGGGAGCCTTGGTGTTCAGAGATTGTTGCGTTGCCGCCCGTTCCTGAGCCTTGGCTGGGCCTTGGTGTCAGGAACTTGTTACGTCATCGCTCCCTGCTGGGAGCCTTGGTCTTATCAGCTTGTTTACGTCACCGTTCGCTCTTGGGAGCCTTGGTGTGAAGAGCAGTTTGCGTTACCGATCGCTCTTTATTTGGCTTCTCTGAGCCTTCTTGGGAGTCCTATTGCGGCCCTTTTTGAGCCACTTTGGGGGCCTCTTGGGGACCTCTTGGGGCTTCTTGGGGTCTGTGGGGGCCTCCTGGGACCGTCTTGGGGCGAAAGGGTAGACTGTCGGGTTCGTGGTCCCCCTCTTGGGGCCGTCTTGGGGCCCTCTTGGGCCGTCTTGGGCGCCTCGTGGGCCGTCTTGGCGCCCTCTTGGGCCGTTTTGGGGCTCTCTCGGAGTCCCCTGGGCCAGTCTTGGGGCCCTCTCGGGACCTCTTGGGGCCTCTCAGGGCATCTCTTGGGCAGCCATGGGAAGTGTTTTTGGGAAGCCCTCTCAAAAAAACACTTGCTGGACAACATTCCTGAGCTCTCTTGGGGCTCTCTGTGGCCGTCTTGGGCGCCTCTTGGGCCGTCTGGGGGCCCTCTTGGGCCGTGTTGGGGGCCTCTTGGGAGCCTCTTGGGCCGTCTTGGGGCGGTCTTGCGGGCCTCTTGGGCAGTCGTCTACGTCGTGGAAGGCGAAAAGCCGTAGACGCTAAACATATACGTTTTCCTCTAGGAAATCGATGATTTGGGCCTCTTGGGGCCCTCTTGGGACGCCCCTTGGGCGCCTTTTGGGGGCCTCTTGGGGGCCTCTTGGGCCGTCTTGGGCGGTCTTGGGCTCTCTTGGAGCGCTCTTGGGCAGTTTTGAAAGAGAACTTCGGCCGTCTGGAGAGAGAATCCGAAAAGCATACACAAACCCTAGGGAAAACCCCCCAAACGGCCATTAGCGCCAATTCCCGCACGCTTCCCCCCTCCCCTGGACCCCCTCCCTTTAGGGCTTCGCCCCACCTGAACGTCATCACTCGTACCTCTCTCTTTCCGTTACCTAGCCCGGCACAGAAACGGAAAGAGCGCTGCAGCAACAGATACCGAAATTACTCACACCACCGTTCGTACCGGGAGCCTTGGCGTTGAGAGCTTGTTACGTCACCCCTCGCTCTTGGGAGCCTTGGTGTTCAGAGATTGTTGCGTTGCCGCCCGTTCCTGAGCCTTGGCTGGGCCTTGGTGTCAGGAACTTGTTACGTCACCGCTCTCTGCTGGGAGCCTTGGTCTTATCAGCTTGTGTACGTCACCGTTCGCTCTTGGGAGCCTTGGTGTGAAGAGCTTTTTGCGTTACCGACCGCTCTTGGCGTCTCTGGGCCTTCGTGGGAGTCCTATTGGGGCTCTTTTCGGGCCCTCCTGGGGGCCTCTTGGGGCTTCTTGGGGGTCTGTGGGGGGCGTCTCGGGGCGAGAGGCTAGACTTTCGGGTTCGTGGTCCCCCTCTTGGGGCCGTCTTAGGCGCCTTTGGGGCCGTCTTGGGGCCCTCTTGGGCCGTTCTGGGGGCCTCTTGGGAGCCTCTTGGGCCGTCTTGGCGCGGTCTTGGGGGCCTCATGGGCCGTCTTCAATGCCGTGAAAGCCGAAAAGCCGTGTATGCTCAAAATGTACGTTTCTCATCGGAAATCGATGATGTTGGCCTCCTGTTGGCCTCGTGGGACGCGTCCTGGGGGCCTCTTGGGGCTTCTTGGGGGGCTGTGGGGGCCTCCCCGGAGCGTCTTGGGGCGATAGGCTAGACTTGTCGGTTCGTGGTCCCCCTCTCGGGGCCGTCTTGGGGCCCTCTTGGGCCGTCTTGGGCGCCTCTTGGGCCGTCTGGGGGCCCTCTTGGGCCTTTTGGGGTCCTCTTGGGAGCCTCTTGGGCCGTCTTGGGGCGGTCTTGGGGGCCTCTTGGGCTATCGTCAACGCCGTGAAAGCCGAAAAACCGCATATGCTAAAAATATACGTTTTCCTCTGGGGAATCAATGATTTTGGCCTCTTGGGGCCCTCTTGCCTCTTGGGGGCCTCTCGGGGGCCTCTTGGGACGTCTTGGGGCTGCTGTCTTGGGCTCTTCTAGGACGGAAAAAGAGAGAAATTAGAAAAACATGCAAAAACCCTAGAGAAAACCCCCAAAACTGCCGTTAAACCCATCCCCTCCCCGTACGCCCCCCCTGGAACCCCTCCTTAAGGGGCTTCGCCCACCACACAACGTCATCACTCGTACCTCGCTCTTTCCTTTACCTAGCCCGGCACAGAAACGGAAAGAGCGCTTCAGAAACAGAAACCGAAATGACCCGCTCTCAGGCCAGCACTTTTTGTCAGTCGAAGTGCGACGCAGGCGATTTATCATGCGGGACGCCGCGCACACGCTGAAATAGCGCAGGCGCAGGCACAGAGACTGAAATCCACATCAAAAAGTGTGTCGAGGCGAGGGATGGCCTTGGGCGGACAGAAAAAAGCTTGAGAGTCAGTGTCCATGGCGATCGTCAACATTACCATTGACATTAGCATGACCCGCTCTCAGGCCAGCACTTTTTGTCAGTCGAAGTGCGACGCAGGCGATTTATCATGCGGGACGCCGCGCACACGCTGAAATAGCGCAGGCGCAGGCACAGAGACTGAAATCCCGTAATCACGCCATTCATATGAAGTAAGCTGGCAGAGCTGGGCAATTCACAATTGGCCGAGCGTGGCCACAGCACGGCGATGGACTACATGAATGAGGACATCGCCGATGAACTTAGCTATAACAGGAGGGTATGGCTCCGCAACTTTAGAGAGCCATTTACCCCCCATCTTCCCCCGGATGTGCACATGTTTACGGCCAGTGAACGAACAAAGCCCCCCACGACCATGGCATCGCAGGTGTGGGGCCTCGACAGTGCCACAATGCTGAAAAACGAGCTTGGTCCTTTTGCGCATGGGCCCTCCAGCAGCACAAAAATCCACATCGACCGTGGAGCCGCGAGCGATAGCTCGGTACCGCGAGGGAAAACACCAAAGGATGGAGGTTTGTGGGTTCTCCTCGCCGCAGCAGATGCCAAGATCCCAGGCGAGCTGCTGGAGGCGCCCTCCCGCGTCGATCAGACTATTAGCATCGCGCACCTGTGCGCGGTGACGAGCAGACAAGTCAGGCAAGCCACGGTAGTGCTCAGATGACCTCAGCGGCGGCGGCATGCGACCTGACCTGTCAGTGCGGGCTCGAGTCGTGGTGATGCACGGCGTCGCAAACCACAGCGCCCACACCAGGCCCGCACGCATCCAGCCTGCGATGGTGAACACGACCTCACGACGGCTGAGGTCAAACTGCGGTCCTTGCAGCTTGTCGAAGGCGATGCAGGCGTAGCCCTTGCTGCGCAAGTACCTGCTCACCGGCGCAGTGCCAGCGAAGAGGTCCACGAAGACGTTGTGCTTCAGCATGGTAGCATCAGCACGCGCCGCACGCAGGCTGACAGCAAGAGCCGGGCCAGCTCGCGCTCGCGGCGCCGCGCGTCCTCGCTCGGCTGCACGGGGATGCGGCCCATCATCAAGTCCAGCCTGGCGTGCCTCTCGTAGCGATGCTCGCTCTGGAACGAGCGCCACCCGCCCCTCTTCGAGACGTCGAGGAGGGCCCGCGACCGGGAGGACACGTCCTCCGAGGCCCCCCCGTGCCGGAGGGAGTATGGCGTCACGTTCGGCTGCGCCAGGCCGAGGCTGTGGAGACAGCTGTTCCAGACCAGGAGGAAGCCGGTGTAGCAGAACTTGAAGAGCCGTTCCCGCTCCCCCCGGCTGGCCTTCAGCAGGCGCAGCGCAAGCTCCAGCAGGCGGTGCCGCGACAGGTCCAGGACGACGCTGGTGTCGAGCTCGCCGGTCTTGCCAAGCACGTCTAGCTCGCTCACGCGGATCAGGATGGCCCAGAAGCGGCACGCCCCCTTCTCGCCCAGCACGGGTGGCACCAGCTGTAGGCCGAGGAGGATGAGCGCCTCGCTCGGCCGTATGTACGTCTTGAGCGTCAGCAGCAGGAAGAGGGCGTAGTCCGCCTTGCTGTCGGCACAGAGCTGCAGGGCCATCAGCACGGCCAGCGACCGAGGGACTGGCGGGCGCGACAGCGGCTTCTTGAGCCGGCGCCAGCCAGTGACCGCCGCCGTCGCCAGTGGTAGGCCCCGGCGCAGCGGGCGCGGCCGCTAGGGCAGCGCCCAGCGCACCGCAGCCAGCGTGCTGGCGGCATCCCCCTCGGGCAGCCCGCGGTCGAGCAGGAGCTCCACGTACTGCTCCAGCGGCGGGTCCCACTCGCCCGCGGGAAGGCGCAGGGGGGCCCTGGTCTCGTGCATCCACGCCCGCAGCTTGCGCAAGGCCCCCAGGTGGTTGCCCTGCGTCGCCGGCGTCACGGCCGCAGCGGCCAGGGAGCTGATGTGGATCCCCGGCGCCTCCGCCTCCTCTGAGCCGCGGGCGGCAAGGTGCAGCGCTGAGCCCGGGCGCCGCCGCGCCGTCTCGCGGCCCTGCCGGCGCGCCGTGCCGGTCTCCCTGCGGTAGGGGACCAGGCGTCCCGGCGCCGGGCGGCGGCCCGCGCCCAGGGGGCCAGCAGCAGACAGTGTGCGGCAGGGCAGCCGGCCCGCAGCCAGCGAGGGCTGCAGGGGGGGCGGGCTGCTCGGGCAGGCGTGTCGGCGCGGCCGGGCGATGCCCTTCAGCCGCGGCCTCCAGCTGGCCTCGCCGCCCTCCGGCTCCGGCGCCACCAGAGGGCGCAGCACCCGGCTCGGGGCAAAGGGGGCCCGGCTCGGCCTCTGGCTCTGCGTCGGCACCAGCGCCCCGCAGAACAGCGGGCTCGGGCCCGGGGAGCCCCGCGGCGAAAGGCCCTGCAAAGGCCCGCCGCTTGGAGCGCCCTGCCGCGAGTTGCTCGCGAAGCCCTGCAGCGCCCGCAGGCCCGTGGAGCCGCGCCTCGGCGAGCGCGATCGGCCGCAGGAAGGGCGCGTCGCCGCGCTCACCCTCGAGCCGAGGCGGCGGCTGGCGACCAAGATCGATGTCCCCTGCACGATCAGCTGGCGGAGCAAGTGCGGTGTGAAAGTGTCGAGCATGATGAGACGACGATGGGTCATATCTCCTGCTGGGCTCGTCCGCCGAGTTCCACTCCGAGGGAATCCACCGAAAGGAAACACGCGCTCCGAGGGCTAGGCTCATAGCGCAAAACTCGCGGCACCTCCGAAGCAGGTACCACGAAGAGCTCCGCCCCTTGCACGAGGTGAGGACCCAGGCCATTGAGTCAGACAAAACTAAGTGCCGCTTCTGAGCGCTCTGGCGGCTGCGAGCCAGCCGCCGAACCTGCCACAGGGCTGCCTCCGCCTCGAGCGCCAGGATCTTGTCCTTGCGCCTCCAGCGGCGAGCTGCCACCACGCCCCAGTCATCGCCGCGGGCCAGGGCCGACGGCACCTCCTCGAAGGCGGAGCGCAGCCCCAGCGCACGCAGCTGCTCTGACGAGGCGTCGACGATGTCGCACAGCGAGGGCTCAGCCTCCTCCCCCTCGACCAGGCAGCGCGGGCGGCGGGAGGTGCGCAACGCCCCTCGGTACCGCCCCCGCTCCGAGGCGCGGCCGACGCGGCCCACCTCGGCGGGGGGCCAGACCTTCTCGGCGACGCCGAAGCCGTGCAGCGAGGCGTCGACCGAGGCGACTGCGGGCGACCAGGGCAGGCTCATGTCGGCGACGGCGAGCGGCAGCAGCGCCCAGGCCGCTCGAAGCTCGCGCCGCACAGAGGCCCACACGCGTGCCGGCTGCCCGAAGTTGCGGTCGGCGAAGACGTACACGGCCGAGAAGATGGACAGCATCTCCGGCCGCAGCAGCATGATGGCAGAGGCATGGCCGACGGCGCGAGCAATCTGCCGCCCCGTGCGGCGCTGGCGGCCCCAGCCCAGAGCGCGGAGGGCCAGTGCGACCTTCCAGAACTTCCTCGCCGTCGGCCGCCACTGGGTGCCCGTCGAGTCCAGCTCGAACCCGAGCAACGGAGCGCCGGCAGGCTCTGGCGAGGCGTCCACTCCAGCGGCCGACACGGCGCCCAGCATGTGCTCCAGACAAGTGTTCGCCTCCGAGGCGCTCGTGCCCATGGCCGCGAAGTTGTCAATGTAGATGAGCGAGGCCCCCGAGCCGGGGCAGACGGGCTCGCGCGGCACGTACTGGGCCAGCCAGCGGTCCGCCGGGGCGCAGGGGCGAAGAATCTCCATCATGACATGCTGTATGAAGTAGACAGACCATGACCAGCCCATCGGCACCACTCTGAGGCGCAGGTGCACCATGCCGTCAGGCGGGCGCGCCCCAACCAGCTGGCGAGCGACGAGCGGCAGCGCGTCCCATGGCACGGGCGGCAGGCCGAAGGCCTCACGCAAGTGCACTGGCAGCAAGAACTGGTAGAAGCAGCACGTGACGTCGCCCTGGGCCACGAAGAGGCGCTCCCCCGCCTGCAGCTCGATGCTGCCGAGGGCCTGCGCCGCTGCCAAGGGGACGTAGTCGGGCTCGGCGAACTCCATGTTAGAGGCCCTGGTGTCGAAGATCAGCCTGAGGGTCCCGTCCTTCTTGTACACGAAGAAGGGCGCCACCTGTGAGAACGAAGTGCCAGCCTCGAGCATGTCACGCTCGAGGAGATCAGCCAAAAACTTCCCATAGGTGCGTGGGCTGCTTGCAAGCCTCCGGTCAAAAGCCAATTTCGCCAACGACGAAGAAGATGTGGAGCCCCTCGTCAGCAAGGTGCCAGACTCGCCCATCAGCAAAGAGCGGGGCCCCGCCGGCAGTGCAGCAGCTAGCTCCACCGCGCCAGAGGCCGCGCGCGGAAGTGAGACCTTCCCGCGCTGGTAGGTGGCGTACTTCCCGCTGGCCATGTCGTCAAATCCATAGCCAGGATCGGAGCCGATCACGGCGCGTGTGGCCGAGTCGGCGGTCAGGTCCGTCGGGCAGCTGGGCACGGCGGCGCAGGAGCTGCGAAGCCGCTCCAGCGCGTCGGTCTGGGGGCCAGAGGCTGCTCCAGCCCGCCGAACAGCGCCGCGCCCTCCCATCTCATTGAGGGCCCGCAGGCCTGCCGAGAGCCACTCCGAGCCCAGCGCATCCCCATGACGCGGTGCAGGCGAGGCGGGCTCAGGCAGAGGAAGCAGGTCCCTGGGATCTGCCGCAAGACCTGGCGGCATAGCGGCGGCGCGAGCGCTCAGCCGCCTCCCCTGGTGGTGTAGAAGCGGCGCCCAGCCGGGGGGGCTCCGGGGCCGCTGCAGGATAGCACGGGGGTGGGAGGCGTCAGCCCTGCCCCCCCGATCCAGCGCCCGGGGTGCCAGTCTGGCCGTCCTTGCCCTTCTTGTTGTCCTTGAGCTTCTCACTGTGGTCGGCGCCGATCGTCTGGCCAGCGCCGCCGCCGCCGCCGCCGCCGCCCAAGGACGCCGCCGCCAGAGCCCGCTCCTCGTGGCCCTTGCGGCGCCCCCTGAGCTCGGCAGCCTGCCCCTCCATGCGCTTCGCCACCCAGCGCACCAACTCGGGCGAGATGAGCGCGTAGCCCTTGGCACGGTCGCCGCCGAGAACCAGGTGCCTCTCGGCCGCGAGCCCCGCCGCCACCGAGCCCTCCGTGGAGGCGCGGATCCGCTCCTGGTACCGCTCCTCCCGGAGCTGGTAGCCGCGGGACATGTTCTCACAGCAGGCCAAGATGCAGATGTTGACCTGGTCGCACGGCTGCCCGTGCTGGATGTACTCCGAGAGGAAGAGGTGCTCGTCGATCCCTGGGCCCGATGATGTCGCCCCCAGCGCTTGTCTCCACCAATGGTGACGCGGCACCGAACCCATGCCGCTCTTGGCGGAGGCCTCGATGAGCCACTGCACAGTGCGGGGGCCCTCCATTGGCCAGGCGTCGTCCAGGACCTCCTCGCGCAGCAGGTGGTGCGCGGACTCGAAGCTGCGGGTGCGCTCCCCGCGTACAGTGTACTCGACCGCCAGTATGCGAAAGTCCTCCGCCGCGTCCGCCACGCCCTCGTCAGCTGGCAACGGCATCGGCGGGTCGCGGCACAGGCGGTACCACACCCCCTCACGGCACAGCAGAGCCTGGCCCGAGGCGCCGACGGCGATACCCGAGTCGCGGATGGTGGTGCCCTCGCCGCGCATGCGGGGGCCCTGGTCCTCGCCGACGAACCACTCCCACCCCACGATGCCGGTGCGGGCAGCCAGCGAGCCGGGGTCGTAGAAAGCGGGGTCCACGTCAGCAGCAGGCACCAGCGCGCCAGCCGCGCAGGCGGGCGCAACGCCGGTGTCGGCGATAGGCGCAAGTCCCCGCCCACCTCCATCGGCAGCTCGAGGTGCGGAAGCCCAGCCAGCCAGGTAGGCTTCGGCCCGCCGGCGGCAGGCGCTGGCGTCGGCGATGTCCCCCGGGCCGAAGGCGTAGCGGAGTGCCTTGTGCCCAGAGAAGCGGTTCGGGATGCCGCCAGCAATACCACTAGGCAGCGCTTCCTCGTAGTCCTCCAGTAGCTCCTCGCACGCGTCGCCGTCCGGCGTGAGCACCACGTGGCCGCCTGAAGTGCGGCGAAGGACGAGGCGTTCGTGCCAGACCCCCTCCGACGAGTCGAACGGGGCCCAGAAGCGGCGCCCCGCTGCCACAGGGAGGCCATCTGCCATCAGGTGAGCGGAGAAGCTCCGACCTCGCCTGCCGCGCGCCCCTGCAGGCAGTGTCAGCTGCCTGGTCGTCTCCAGGCCCGCGGCCACCACGAACGAAGCCGTCGGCCGAGGCGGCGTCCGCCAGCGGGCTGCCCCCCAGCCCATCACGAGCTGCCCCACCACGACGGCGAGCAGCTGGGCGGTGGACCAGCCAGGGGACCCACAACCGCACTGGCAGCCGCAGATGGGCGCGGGTGGCGCGGACCGCTCCAGCAGACAGAAGGAGCCGATGGAGAATGCGCAGGCGACAGTGGACGGGTCGACCGGCATCCTAGTCCGGACAGAAAAAAGCTTGAGAGTCAGTGTCCATGGCGATCGTCAACATTACCATTGACATTAGCATTACTCACACCACCGTTCGTACTGGGAGCCTTGGCGTTGAGAGCTTGTTACGTCACCCCTCGCTCTCGGGAGCCTTGATGTTCAGAGATTGTTGCGCTGCCGCCCGTTCCTGAGCCTTGGCTGGGCCTTGGTGTCAGGAACTTGTTACGTCACCGCTCTCTGCTGGGAGCCTTGGTCTGATCAGCTTGTTCACGTCCCCTTTCGCTCTTGGGAGCCTTGGTGTGAAGAGCTTTTTGCGTGACCGATCGTTCTTTATTTGGCGTCTCTGGGCCTTCTTGGGAGTCCTATTGGGGCCCTTTTGGAGCCCTTTACGGAACCTCTTGGGGGCCTCTTCGGGAACTCTTGGGGCTTCTTGAGGGGCTCTGGGGGCCTCCTGGGCACGTCTTGGGGCGAAAGGTTCGACTTTTCGGTTCGCGGTCTCCCTCTTGGGGCCGTCTTGGGACCCTCTTGGGCCGTCTTGGGCGCCTCTGGGGCCGTCTTGGGGCCCTCTTGGACCGTTTTGGGGGCCTCTTGGGAGCCTCCTGGGCCGTCTTGGGGCGGTCTTCGGGGCCTCTTGGATCGTCTTCAACGCCGTGAAAGCCGAAAAGCCCGGTATGCTAAAAATGTATATTTTTCCCATCGGAATTCCATGATTTTGGCCTCCTGGTGGCCTCTTGGGACGCCTCTTGGGGGCCTCTTGGGACTTCTTGGGGGGCTCTTGGGGCCTCCTGGGCGCGTCTTGAGGCGAAAGGCTAGACTTTTCGGTTCGTGGTCCCCCTCTTGGGGCCGTCTTGGGGCCCTCTTTACCCGTCTTGGGCGCCTCTGGGGCCGTCTTGGGGCCGTCTTGGGCCGTTGGGCGGCCTCTTGGGAGCCTCTTGGGCCGTCTTGGGGCGATCTTGGGGGCCTCTTGAGCCGTCGTCAACGCCGTGAAAGCCGAAAAGCCGTATATGCAAAACATGTACGTTTTCCGACTGGAAATCCATGATTTTGGCATCTTGGGGGCCCTCTTGGGAAGCCTCTTGGGCGCCTCTTGGGGCGTCTTGGAGGCCTCTTGGGACGTCTTGGGGCTGTCTTGGGCGGTCTTGGGCTCTTCTGGGACGGAAAAGGGGAGAAATTAGAAACACATGCAAAAACCCTATGGAAAACCTCCCAAACTGCCATTAAACCCATCCCCTCCCCATACGCCCCCCCTGGAACCCCTCCTTAAGGGGCTTCGCCCAACACACAACGACATCACTCGTACCTCTCTCTTTCCGTTACCTAGCCTGGCACAGAAACGGAAAGAGCGCTTCAGAAACAGAAACCGAAATTACTCACACCACCGTTCGTACTGGGAGCCTTGGCGTTGAGAGCTTGTTACGTCACCCCTCGCTCTCGGGAGCCTTGGTGTTCAGAGATTGTTGCGTTGCCGCCCGTTCCTGAGCCTTGGCTGGGCCTTGGTGTCAGGAACTTGTTACGTCACCGCTCTCTGCTGGGAGCCTTGGTCTTATCAGCTTGTTTACGTCACCGTTCGCTCTTGGGAGCCTTGGTGTGAAGAGCTTTTTGCGTGACCTGTCGTTCTTTATTTGGCGTCTCTGGGCCTTCTTGGGAGTCCTATTGGGGCCCTTTTAGAACTCTTTTGGAGGCTTCTTGGGAACCTCTTGGGGGCCTCTTGGGGCTTCTTGGGGGGCTCTGGGGGCCTCGGGGCGAAAGGCTAGACTTTTCGGTTCGTGGTCCCCCTCTTGGGGCCGTCTTGGGGCCCTCTTTACCCGTCTTGGGCGCCTCTGGTGCCGCCTTGGGGCCCTCTTGGGCCGTTTTGGGGGCCTCTTGGGAGCCTCTTGAGCCGTCTTGAGGCGGTCTTGGGGACCTCTTGGACCGTCTCCAACGCCGTGAAAGCCGAAAAGCCCAGTATGCAAAACATGTATATTTTTCCCATCGGAATTCCATGATGTTGACCTCCTGGTGGCCTCTTGGGACGCCTCTTGAGGGCCTCTTGGGACTTCTTGGGGGGCTCTGGGCGCTTCCTGGGGGAAGTCTTGGAGCGAAAGGCTAGACTTTTCGGTTCGTGGTCCCCCTCTTGGGGCCGTCTTGGGGCCCTCTTGGGCCGTGTTGGGCGCCTCTTGGGCCGTCTTGGGGCCCTCTTGTGTCGTTTTGGGGGCCTCTTGGGAGCCTCTTGGGCCGTCTTGGGGCGGTCTTGGGGGCCTCTTGAGCCGTCGTCAACGCCGTGAAAGCCGAAACGCCGTATATGCAAAACATGCACGTTTTTCCTAAGGAACATCAATGATTCTGACCTCTTGGGGCCCTCTTGGGACGCCTCTTGGGCGCCTCTTGGGGCTTCTTGGAGGCCTCTTGGGACGTCTTTGGGCCGCCTTGGGCGGTCTTGGGCTCTCTTGGAGCGCTCTTGGGACGTCTTGAAGGTATATTGGGCCGTCTTTGGCGGTTTTGGGGCTCTCTTGGAACGCCCAAGACGGCCCAAGAAGCGCTCAAGAGGCGTTGTCCGAGGATGTCTCGAGCGAGACGCTCTTTTTTAAGCCCCAAAGACCGTCCTACTCGATAATCCGTTCCTGAGCCTTGGCTGGGCCTTGGTGTGAGGAACTTGTTACGTCACCGCTCCCTGCTGGGAGCCTTGGTCTTATCAGCTTGTTTACGCCACCGGAGCCTTGGTGTGAAGAGCTTTTTGCGTTACCGATCGCGCTTTATTTGGCTTCTCTGGGCCTTCTTGGGGGTCCTATTGGGGCCCTTTTCGAGCCCCTTTGGGGGCCTCTTGGGAACCTCTTAGGGTCTGTTGGGGCTTCTTGGGGGGCTCTTGGGGCCTCCTGGGAGCTTCTTGGGGCGAAAGGCTAGACTTTTCGGTTCGTGGTCCCCCTCTTGGGGCCGCCTTGGGGCCCTCTTTACCCGTCTTGGGCGCCTCTTGGGCAATCTTGGGGCCCTCTTGGGCCGTTTTGGGGGCCTCTTGGGAGCCTCTTGGGCCGCCTTGAGGCGGTCTTGGGGGCCTCTTGGACCGTCTTCAACGCCGTGAAAGCCGAAAAGCAGTGTATGCTAATTACCCTGGCGACGTACCCAACCCCTGCGCAAACGCGTGGCGCACATAGTTTAGGACACTTTATTATAAGGGTGGCGATGACGGAGCGAGGGTTACATATGTCTGCAGACGGAATTCGGGAGACTCGCAGGACACTGGCTACAGGACAAGGACTAGATAAAGCTGATTAGTTACAATCCCTGAGCAACCCTAGCCACTTCGAAAGCGGGGGTCTCAGATCGCAGCCCCCCAGGGATGGCGATGTCTAATTTGGGTCCGCGCGTGGCGTCACTGTGCTGAGCCCCCCAGCAGGCCTCGAAATTTGCGACAGTTTCACAGATCGCAGCCCCCCCAGGGATGGCGAGGTCTAATTTGGGTCCGCGCGTGGCGTCACTGTGCTGAGCCCCCCAACGGGCCTCGAAAGTGGCGACAGTTTCATAGATCGCAGCCCCCCAGGGATGGCGAGGTCTAGTTTGGGTCCGCGCGTGGCGTCACTGTGCTGGGCCCCCCCAGCAGGCCTCGAAAGTGGCGATAGTTTCACAGATCGCAGCCCCCGAGGGATGGCGAGGTCTAAGTTGAAACTGCCCGTGGCGTCACTGTGCTGGGCCCCCCAGCAGGCCTCGAAAAGTGGCGACAGTTTCACAGATCGCACCCCCCCAAGGATGGCGAGGTCTAATTTGAGTCCGCGCGTGGCGTCACTGTGCTGGGCCCCCCAGCAGGCCTCCAAAGTGGCGACAGTTTCACAGATCGCAGCCCCCCAGGGATGGCGAGGTCTAATTTGGGTCCGCGCGTGGCGTCACTGTGCTGGCCCCCCCGGCAGGCCTCGAAAGTGGCGACAGTTTCACAGATCGCAGCCCCCCAGGGGTGGCGAGGTCTAATTTGAATCCGCCCGTGGCGTCACTCTGCTAGGCCCCCCAGCAGGCCTCGAAATTTGCGACAGTTTCACAAATCGCACCCCCCCAGGGATGGCGAGGTCTAATTTGGGTCCGCCGGTGGCGTCACTGTGCTGGGCCCCCCAGCAGGCCTCGAAAGTGGCGACAGTTTCACAGATCGCACCCCCTCAGGGATGGCGCGGTCTAATTTGAATCCGCCCGTGGCGTCACTGTGCTGGCCCCCCCCCAGCAGGCCTCGAAAGTGGCGACAGTTTCACAGATCGCAGCCCCCCAGGGATGGCGAGGTCTAATTTGAATCCGCCCGTGGCGTCACTGTGCTGGGCCCCCCAGCAGGCCTCGAAAGTAGCGACAGTTTCACAGATCGCAGCCCCCCAGGGATGGCGAGGTCTAATTTGAATCCGCCCGTGGCGTCACTGTGCTGGGCACCACAGGCCTCGAAAGTGGCGACATTTTCACAGATCGCGGCCCCCCAGGGATGGCGAGGTCCAATTTGAATCTGCCCGTGGCGTCACTGTGCTGGGCCCCCCAGCAAGCCTCGAAAGTGGCGACAGTTTCACAGATCGCACCCCCCCAGGGATGGCGAGGTCTAATTTGAATCTGCGTGTGGCGTCACTGTGCTGGGCCCCCCAGCAGGCCTCGAAAGTGGCGACAGTTTCACAGATCGCAGCCCCCCAGGGATGGCGAGGTCTAAGTTGAAACTGCCCGTGGCGTCACTGCGCTGGGCCCCCCAGCAGGCCTCGAAAGTGGCGACAGCTTCGCAGATCGCAGCCACCCAGGGATGGCGAGGTCTAATTTGAATCTGCGTGTGGCGTCACTGTGCTGGGCCCCCCAGCAGGCCTCGAAAGTGGCAACAGTTTCACAGATCGCAGCCCCCCCAGGGATGCACGCACGCAAGAAGCCGCACCTAGACAGCGCATCGGCAAAACAGATTGCAGTATAGAAGGCCAAGGAAAATTCATGCAGAATACATGTCGGGGCTGAGTGCGCGCGCGCCGGAACGCAACCACTGCACATTGCAGTAGTGGGCGGCGGTGGCAATTGCACCAGCATTGTGTCATGCAATAGGGAAGGAGGAGGGAAGGAGGGGAGGGAGGAAGGGGGGGAGGGGAGGCGAGGGAAACATTACACTGATTTGCAGAACTGCGCGACTGCAGCGTTCCTTTCCGCAGCCGGCGACTGCAGCAGCAAATCCAAATCTTCCGGGCTATCTTGTGCTACGCTCAGTGCGCGTGCGCGCATGTAACTTCCCCACTGTAATCTGGGGCGTCCTCTTCTGCGAGAAATGTTCCACTTCCGAAGTAAAAGACCATGCAGGTGCCCCGATTCAAAAACCATCTTTCCCGGGAACGTGTCCGGAGGAGCCCTAGCAAGTTTACCATAGTATGTAAGCTGCCGCTGTAACAACACGGCGGACAGGCGTTGCGCGCCAGCTACAGTCATCACTTCGGCGTTGCTCACGCGCGATATAAAAGCTGAAGGTATGTTGAAAATTCTCCTGAAGCACCTGGCTTGGAAACTGTTCAGCCGGTCCAGGTCTCGTGATAGAAGAACGCACGATTCCAGTCCATACAAGACCTTGGAGAAAATACATCACTCCAATCTTCGTACTTTTCGTTTCCGGCATACGTTCGCATGACTCCAAACACTACAGAGCTTCTGAAAAGCACCTTTTGCTTCGTCAAGTCGCCCTGTAAGTTCCGTCCGTGGCTTCCCGTCGGTGCCGATGAGGCCGCCCAAGTAAACAGCACTATCTTTGGCTTGATGAATCGCGTCTCCGCCAGGCCCAAATATTTCCGCATCCGAATTGATATTTAACAGAACCGTCTTTCCTTCGTTGAGCTCCAATCCAAATGCTTTGCCGATCGCCGCCACCACGTTCAGATGTCTCTGGAGAGCGCCGGGGTCTTCGGCTAGCAGCATCGTGTCGTCGGCGCACAGGACGTCGTCTGTGATGAGGTAGTCTTTCTTTGCCGTTGTATCCAGATGTTGCCGTACTTCGTTATCTACTGCTTCCAAAAGGACCGACATGACGATAACGAACAAGTAGGGTGAAAGAGGGCAGCCCTGTGCGATGCCGGCTCTCTGGTTACGTTGCGTAGATGCGTTGGCCCCGTCCTTTACCACGAACGCACGTGCCGCGCAGATTGCTTTCGCCATGTCCAACATTTCCTGCGGCGCTCCAAACTCTCGTAAAGCGTGAAGCAGGCCGTCTGGTTAGATACGGTCGAATGCTTTGCTCCAGTCCAATAACAAGATCGACAATTTCCCGTTATTGTCTTCCAGCGTGGCGTCAATTAGACGGCGTACCAAAAATAACGCATCTGTTGTACCACGGCCAGGTCGAAATCCGCATTGCGATTCCCGCAACGAGCTCTCCACTCCTCCATGTTTGAACCTGTGTAGATGTATGCTTGCCAATATGTTATACCCAACTGCCAGCAGAGACATTGGTCTGTAGTTCCCAGGCTGCGACGTGTCACCTTTCTTTAAGATTGCAACAATAGATGCTTCCCGCCACTTTTCTGGCATCTGCTCTTGCTTCCAACAATCGCCACAAAGATCCCGGAGCAGATCTAAAGCGTCTTCGTTTGACCAAAGGACTTGCCATAAGTCGGGGGGCGCGCCGTCGTTGCCTGCTGCTTTGTTGGCCCGTAGGCGTTGTGCTGCTCGGCGCACTTCCCCAAGAGCAACGCTTCCCGTGTTGATATCTAACGTGCCGCCGTTCTGCTGTATCAGTGGTAATGGTTCAGGTCCATCATATAATTTCCATTGCACTGTCTCCAGCTAGTCCGCCATTGCTTCGGCCTTTTCCTCAGAATCCACCAGGTCACCTGCAAGATTGCGTAGACGCCCTTGCTGTGGAGCTGGGCTTTTCCGCAAGGACCGAATCGCTTGCCAACCGCCGTTTTCGATCGCATTGTCCAGCCATCGTTGTTTGTCGGCGCGTGCAGAAGATCGAACTTGCTTGTTAAGATGCGCGGTATTGCCACCATGAGCTCTTGTAGTATTTCTCTGGTCTATCAAAGACAGCGCTGTTGAAGATATCCACGGTTTGCGCGGCCTGGCTGATAGTAGCGGGACGTGTTCTGCAGCGGCTTCCAACATGCATTCGGCGATGTTCAACGCTTTCTCTTGTACTGTACTGCTAACTTGGTTTGCCCCCACTTTGGTAATGAAGCTGGTAGTGCATTTTTCTGTTATTGCCGCATCTCGTAAAGATTTCCAGTCATATCGAGGTGGCCGCAGGGGTCGCTTTTCCATGGGGATGTGGATCTCCAGGTCAACAATGCATACAAAATGATGCGACTGTAGAGCCCTGGCCCGGTCGGCCCAAACGCACCGTATGTTTGACAGCCACTTCTGGTCGACCACGGCGTGGTCGAGCTGCTCGGAACTCTCGGGCCGAATGAAATCCACTGGGCGCGTGCCGATATCAAAGTAGGTTACTTTTGACTCCACTGGCACGTCGAAAAACGTGTTCGCGATGCAAGCGTCCACCGCAGTGCACAATTCTACCAACAATTCCCGGTTTGACGTAGGATCCCAATGACTGGCACTGGGCACTGTTTCGAAAGACGTGCTCCCCCATGACATCCTCCTCCCCGGCGAATCGTTCCAGGAGACGTGCGTTAAGATCGCCGAGAAGTACTGTTGGACCGTGAGAGCGGCACTTCGTGTAGATCTTAAGCAAATCGGCGAACAAGTCGTGCCGCAGGTCGTAGTGGTACAAATTCGTCCAAGCGTAAACTGTGACCAATGTTAATATACCTCCTGTAACCCGCAACCGTAAACTAGCGACTCGACTGTTGTATTGCACGTAGCCTTTGAGTGCTGGTCGTGCCCATGGCGAGACAACGATTCCCACTCCAGCGTACTCTCGATGATCACCTTCAGCCCCAGATAGAAGAATTAAATGGCCTTCGAATTCGTAGATTCCAGATCCGGAACAATGTGTCTTTTGGAGACACAATACTGCGATGTCTAAGTCGCGCATATGCTTAATAATATCGTACGCCTTCTGCGGGCTGCTCCGGGAAATGCCTTCGACATTCCAGGATGCGATCCTTCCGCAAGTTATGGGCCAGCATGGGAAAGTTACCCATTCTCCCAATTTGGGCGCACTTGGGTCGCCGATGCGCCGCCGTGTTTCCTAGTGGCCAGCCGTGCCACTTCCTTTCTCCGCTCCCCTTCGTCGAAACCCGTGTTAAAGCCTCGTTCGCCCGATCCGTAAGATGTTTGACTTCTGAGCTGTTGGTGAGGTCCTCCCACGCAGCCCAAGCTCCGTACCAGTGAATTTGAAGATGGTGTCCCACCACTTGAGCACGTACTACTGGTTCTTGGGCAATCGAGAGCTTGAATTCGTTTGTATCCACTCTGACTTCCCCTTTAGAATAGCCCCAGGCCATACAGCATTTCCGTAAACCGAATAAGAAATTTTCAGGCACACGTTTTTCGATGGGGGCGTCCGCGCGTGTCCAAACAGTATTGCCCTGGTGCTTGATCTGGGCCTTCCCGGAACTGTTCACGAACTTGTCCCGGCTGTCGGTATTACCGAACTTTACAAAAATGATGTTGTTGAAATCGCCCTTTGTGAACATGTCGATGTACGCTGGCATTTCCATCCGGTTGAAGTGCTCCTTCAGGAAGGTAATGGCCGCGTCCATGTTCACAAAATGACTTAATCCTCCTGCCACTGCGTTGCACTCCCGGTCCCTGGTTGAAGTAAGACCGGCAAACTGCTTCTCGAGATCGGACAGCTTTTGTTCGATGTGTGACGTGAGGCTCGCTGTTGCTGCGGAGGTTGCCGATGGTGATCGGGACCCAGTACCCTCAAAGACTTCGAGCCGCTCGGTGAGCTGCTTCATGTCGGCTTTGATGGGGTCCAGGGACATGCGCAATTCCTCTTTGGAAACGCCGTGCTCCTTTATCGCCTCGATGTCCTTGTGAATTGGGTTCAGGTGGAGCGCAAGCTGCTTTTTGAACATGCTCTCGATGGCGGTCATGCTGACATCCCCAGACAACTTCCCTCCTCCCTGTCCACCTTTACCTTTCTGCATCCCCTCTCCAGTGCCGGCCGCAGTCGCGAGAGGAAGGTCAGATTGGTGCTGAGGTTCAGCGCGGAGGTCGTCGTCGTCGCCGTCCATGTTGTTCAGAGGGCATTGATGACGAGCAGTCTTCTGTTTCCCTTGCGTTGCTGGCGGCGACTGCAACGAAGGTGATGATAATGCAACGTCCTCCTTGAACAGATGCCTCACGGGAGTACCTGGCGCGCGTGCCATCGATGTGGTGTCGAACAGCCGAGCAGGGATCGAGACAAAATGAGAAGTAATGAGTGCGGATGGTATGTTGAGTGTGCGGCTGTGTGCGGCTGTGTGCGGCTTCGAAACTGCTTGAGCCAAAATGGCTACGGTCTAATTTGAATCTGCGTGTGGCGTCATTGTGCTGGGCCCCCCAGCAGGCCTCGAAAGCGGCGACATTTTCACAGATCGCAGCCCCCCCAAAGATGGCGAGGTCTAATTTGAATCTGCGTGTGGCGTCACTGTGCTGGGCCCCCCAGCAGGCCTCGAAAGTAGCGACGGTTTCACAGATCGCAGCCCCCCAAGGATGGCGAGGTCTCATTTGAATCTGCCCGTGGCGTCACTGTGCTGGGCCCCCCAGCAGGCCTCGAAAGTGGCGACATTTTCACAGATCGCAGCCCCCCCAGGGATGGCGAGGTCTAATGTGAATCTGCGCGTGGCGTCACTGTGCTGGGCCCCCCAGCAGGCCTCGAAATTTGCGACAATGTCACAGATCGCAGACCCCCAGGGATGGCGAGGTCTAATATGAATCTGCCCGTGGCGTCACTGTGCTGGGCCCCCCAGCAGGCCTCGAAAGTGGAGACAGTTTCACAGATCGCAGCCCCCCAAGGATGGCGAGGTCTAATTTGAATCCGCCCGTGGCGTCACTGTGCTGGGCCCCACAGCAGGCCTCGAAAGTGGCGACAGTTTCACAGATCGCAGCCCCCCGCAGGTAAGACAGGAGGAGGCAAGAGGGAGGCGGGAAGGAAGGAAGGAGGGAAGGAGGGAGTGGAGACCACACTGCTCTATTCAAAACGAAAACCCAACCAAGGAGGGTTGGTATTACCCTGGCGACGTACCCAACCCCTGCGCAAAAGCGGGGCGCAAATAGTGTAGGATACTTTATAAAGGGGGCGATGACGGAGCGAGGGCTACATATGTCTGCAGACGGAATTCAGGAGACTCGCAGGACACTGGCTACAGGAAAAGGGCTTGATAAAGCTGATGCGTTACAAATCCTGAGCACTCCTAGCCACTTCGAAAACGGGGATCACAACAGGCCTCGAAAGTGGCGACAGTTTCACAGATCGCAGCCCCGCAGGGATGGCGAGGTCTAATTTGGGTCCGCGCGTGGCGTGAAATGTGCAGGGCCCCCCAGCAGGCCTCGAAAGTGGCGACAGTTTCACAGATCGCACCCCCCCCCAGGGATGGCGAGGTCTCATTTGAATCTGCCCGTGGCGTCACTGCGCTGGGCCCCCCAGCAGGCCTCGAAAGTGGCGACAGTTTCACAGATCGCAGCCCCCAAGGGATGGCGAGGTCTCATTTGAATATGCCCGTGGCGTGAAATGTGCAGGGCCCCCCAGCAGGCCTCGAAAGTGGCGACAGTTTCACAGATCGCAGCCCCCCCAAAGATGGCGAGGTCTAATTTGAATCCGCGCGTGGCCCTCACTGTGCTGGCCCCCCCAGCAGGCCTCGAAAATGGCGACAGTTTCACAGATCGCAGCCCCCAAGGGATGGCGAGGTCTCATTTGAATCTGCCCGTGGCGTCACTGTGCTGAGCCCCCCAGCAGGCCTCGAAAGTGGCGACAATTGATCGCACCCCCCCCCCAGGGATGGCGAGGTCTCATTTGAATCTGCCCGTCGCCCTCACTGTGCTGGGCCCCACAGCAGGCCTCGAAAATGCCGACAGTTTCACAGATCGCACCCCCCCAGGGATGGCGAGGTCTCATTTGAATCTGCCATTGGCGTCACTGTGCTGGGCCCCCCAGCAGGCCTCGAAAGTGGCGACAGTTTCGCAGATCGCAGCCCCCCCAGGGATGGCGAGGTCTAATTTGAATCTGCGCGTCGCCCTCACTGTGCTGGGCCCCCCAGCAGGCCTCGAAAATGGCGACAGTTTCACAGATCGCAGCCCCCCAGGGATGGCGAGGTCTCATTTGAATCTGCTCGTGGCCCTCACTGTGCTGGGCCCCCCAGCAGGCCTCGAAAATGGCGACAATTTCACAGATCGCAGCCCCCCAGGGATGGCGAGGTCTAATTTGAATCCGCGCGTCGCCCTCACTGTGCTGGGCCCCCCAGCAGGCCTCGAAAATGGCGACAGTTTCACAGATCGCAGCCCCCCAGGGATGGCGAGGTCTAATTTGAATCCGCGCGTCGCCCTCACTGTGCTGGGCCCCCCAGCAGGCCTCGAAAATGGCGACAGTTTCACAGATCGCAGCCCCCCAGGGATGGCGAGGTCTAATTTGAATCTGCCGCGCGCTGTGCTGGGCCCCCCAGCAGGCCTCGAAAGTGGCGACAGTTTCACAGATCGCAGCCCCCCAGGGATGGCGAGGTCTAATTTGAATCCGCGCGTGGCCCTCACTGTGCTGAGCCCCCCAGCAGGCCTCGAAAGTGGCGACAGTTTCACAGATCGCAGCCCCCCAGGGATGGCGAGGTCTAATTTGAATCTGCGCGTGGCCCTCACTGTGCTGGGCCCCCCAGCAGGCCTCGAAAATGGCGACAGTTTCACAGATCGCAGCCCCCCAGGGATGGCGAGGTCTAATTTGAATCTGCGCGTGGCCCTCACTGTGCTGGGCCCCCCAGCAGGCCTCGAAAATGGCGACAGTTTCACAGATCGCAGCCCCCCAGGGATGGCGAGGTCTAATTTGAATCTGCGCGTCGCCCTCACTGTGCTGCCCCCCAGCAGGCCTCGAAAATGGCGACAGTTTCACAGATCGCAGCCCCCCAGGGATGGCGAGGTCTAATTTGAATCTGCGCGTGGCCCTCACTGTGCTGGGCCCCCCAGCAGGCCTCGAAAATGGCGACAGTTTCACAGATCGCAGCCCCCCAGGGATGGCGAGGTCTAATTTGAATCTGCGCGTCGCCCTCACTGTGCTGGGCCCCCCAGCAGGCCTCGAAAATGGCGACAGTTTCACAGATCGCAGCCCCCCAGGGATGGCGAGGTCTAATTTGAATCCGCGCGTGGCCCTCACTGTGCTGGGCCCCCCAGCAGGCCTCGAAAGTGGCGACAGTTTCACAGATCGCAGCCCCCCAGGGATGGCGAGGTCTAATTTGAATCTGCGCGTGGCCCTCACTGTGCTGGGCCCCCCAGCAGGCCTCGAAAATGGCGACAGTTTCACAGATCGCAGCCCCCCAGGGATGGCGAGGTCTAATTTGAATCTGCGCGTCGCCCTCACTGTGCTGGGCCCCCCAGCAGGCCTCGAAAATGGCGACAGTTTCACAGATCGCAGCCCCCCAGGGATGGCGAGGTCTAATTTGAATCTGCGCGTCGCCCTCACTGTGCTGAGCCCCCCAGCAGGCCTCGAAAATGGCGACAGTTTCACAGATCGCAGCCCCCCCAGGGATGGCGAGGTCTCATTTGAATCTGCCCGTGGCCCTCACTGTGCTGGGCCCCCCAGCAGGCCTCGAAAATGGCGGCAGTTTCACAGATTGCAGCCCCCCGTAGGCAAGACAGGAAGAGGCAGGAAGGGAGGAGGAGGAGGAGGAAGGAAGGAGTGGAGACCACACTGCTCTATTCAAAACGAATACCCAACCAAGGAGGGTTGGGAAAAAATGTACCTTTTCCCAATCGGAAATCCATGATTTTGGCCTCCTGGTGGCCTCTTGGGACGCCTCTTGGGGGCATCTTGGGGCTTCTTGGGGGGCTCTTGGGGCCTCCTGGGGGAAGTCTTGGGGCGAAAGGCTAGACTTTTCGGTTCGTGGTCCCCCTCTTGGGACCGTCTTGGGGCCCTCTTGGGGCTTGGGGCCCTCTTGGGCCGTTTTGGGAGCCTCTTGGAGGCCTCTTGGGCCGTCTTGGGGCGGTCTTGGGGGCCTCTTGGGCCGTCGTCAACGCCGTGAACGCCGAAAAGCCGTATATGCAACAAATGCAAGTTCCCCTAAAGAAAAACAATGATTTTGGCCTCTTGGGGCCCTCCTGGGACGCCTCTTGGGGCGTCTGGGAGGCCTCTTCTGAGACGGAGAAGGGGAGAACCCGAAAAACACATACAAAAACCCGAGGGCAAACCCGAAAACGGCCATTAACACGCATTCCCCCGGCCTACCCCTCTCCCATGGACCCCCTCCCTTTAGGGCTTCGCCCACACCACAACGTCATCACTCGTACCTCGCTCTTGCCGTTACCTGGGCCGGCACAGAAACGGAAAGAGCGCTTCAGAAATAGAAGCCAGCCGAAATTACTCACACCACCGTTCGTACTGGGAGCCTTGGCGTTGAGAGCTTGTTACGTCACCCCGCGCTCTTGGGAACCTGGGTGTTCAGAGATTGTTGCGTTGCCGCCCATTCCTGAGCCTTGGCTGGGCCTTGGTGTCAGGAACTTGTTACGTCACCGCTCCCTGCTGGGACCCTTGGTCTTATCAGCTTGTTTACGTCACCGTTCGCTCTTGGGAGCCTTGGTGTGAAGAGCTTTTTGCGTTACCGATCGCTCTTTATTAGGCTTCTATGGACCTTCTTGGGAGTCCTTTTGGGGCCCTTTTCGAGCCCCTTTGGGGGCTTCTTGGGGGCCTCTTGGGGCTTCTTGGGGGGCTCTTGGAGCCTCCTGGGAGCGTCTTGGGGCGAAAGGCTAGACTTTTCGGTTCGTGGTCCCCCTCTTGGGGCCGTCTTGGGGCCCTCTTGGGCCGTCTTGGGCGCCTCTTGGGCCGGCTTGGGGCCCTCTTGGGCCGTTTTGGGGGCCTCTTGGGAGCCTCTTGGGCCGCCTTGAGGCTGTCTTGGGGGCCTCTTGGACCGTATTCAACGCCGTGGAAACAGAAAACCAGTGTATGCTAAAAATGTACTTTTTTCCAATCGGAAATCAATGATTTTGGCCTCCTGGTGGCCTCTTGGGACGCCTCTTGGGGGCATCTTGGGGCTTCTTGGGGGGCTCTTGGGGCCTCCTGGGGGAAGTCGTGGGGCGAAAGGCTAGACGTTTCGGTTCGTGGTCCCCCTCTTGGGGCCGTCTTGGGGCCCTCTTTGGCCGTCTTGGGCGCCTCTTGGGCCGTCTTGGGGCCCTCTTGGGCCGTTTTGGGGGCCTCTTGGGAGCCTCTTGGGCCGTCTTGGGGCGGTCTTGGGGGCCTCTTGGGCCGTCGTCAACGCCGTGAAAGCCGAAAAGCCATGTATGTTACAAATGAAGTTTTCCCTCAGGATAATCCATGAGTTTGGCCTCTTGGGGCCCTCTTGGGACGCCTCTTGGGGCGTCTGGGAGGCCTCTTGGGACGTCTTGGGGCTGTCTTGGGCGGTCTTGGGCTCTTCTGGGACGGAAAAGGGGAGAACCCGAAAAACATGCAACAACACAGGGGAGAAAACTGTCATTAACACTCATTCCCCCGCCCTACCCCCCTCCCCTGGAACCCCTCCCTTTAGGGCTTCGCCCACACCACAACGTCATCACTCGTACCTCGCTCTTTCCGTTACCTGGCCCGGCACAGAAACGGAAAGAGCGCTTCAGAAACAGAAGCTCACACCACCGTTCGTACTGGGAGCCTTGGCGTTGAGAGCTTGTTACGTCACCCCTCGCTCTTGGGAGCCTGGGTGTTCAGAGATTGTTGCGTTGCCGCCCGTTCCTGAGCCTTGGCTGGGCCTTGGTGTCAGGAACTTGTTACGTCACCGCTCTCTGCTGGGAGCCGTGGTCTTATCAGCTTGTTTACGTCACCGTTCGCTCTTGGGAGCCTTGGTGTGAAGAGCTTTTTGCGTGACAAATCGCTCTTTATTTGGCGTCTCTGGGCCTTCTTGGGACTCCTACTGGGGCTCTTTTAGAACTCTTTTGGAGGCTTCTTGGGAACCTTTTGGGGGCCTCTTGGGCCTTCTTGGGGGGCTCTGGGGGCCTCCTGGGAGCTTCTTGGGGCGAAAGGCTAAACTTCTTGGCTCGTGGTCCCTCTCTTGAGGCCCTCTTGGGCCGTCTTGGGCGCCTCTTGGGCCGTCTTGGGGCCCTCTTGGGCCGTTTGGGGGGCCTCTTGGGAGCCTCTTGGGCCGTCTTGGGGCGGTCTTTGGGCCTCTTGGACCGTCTTCAACGCCGTGAAAGCCGAAAAGCCGCGTATGCAAAAAATGCACCTTTTCCAACGGAAATCAATGATGTTGGTCTCCTGGTGGCCTCTTGGGACGCCTCTTGGGGGCATCTTGGGGCTTCTTGGGGGGCTCTTGGGGCCTCCTGGGAGCGTTAGACTTTTCGGTTCGTGGTCCCCCCCCCTCTTGGGGCCGTATTGGGCGCCTCTTGGGCCGTCTTGGGCGCCTCTTCGGCCGTCTTGGGGCCCTCTTGGGCCGTTTTGGGGGCCTCTTGGGCCGTCTTGGGCCGATCTTTGGGGCCTCTTGGGTCGTCGTCAACGCCATAAAAGCCGAAAAGCCGTATATGCCCCCCAGGAAAATCAATAATTCTGGCCTCTTGGGGCCCTCTTGGGACGCCCCTTGGGCGCCTCTTGGGGGCCTCTTGGGTCGTCTTGGGCGGTCTTGGGCTCTCTTGGAGCGCTCTTGGGCCGTCTTGGGGGGGAACCCGAAAAACATGCAAAAACCCGAAGGAAAACCAGAAAAAAAACAATAGACCAATTCCCTCCCCCTTCCCCCCTCCCCTGGCCCCTTTAGGGCTTCGCCCACACCAGAACGTCATCACTCGTACCTCGCTGTTTCCGTTACCTGGCCCGGCACAGAAACGGAAAGAGCGCTTCAGAAACAGAAACCGAAATTGCTCACACCACCGTTCGTACCGGGAGCTTTGGCGTTGAGAGCTTGTTACGTCACCCCTCGCTCTTGGGAGCCTTGGTATTCAGAGATTGTTGCGTTGCCGCCCGTTCCTGAGCCTTGGCTGGGCCTTGGTGTCAGGAACTTGTTACGTCACCGCTCTCTGCTGGGAGCCTTGGTCTCATCAGCTTGTTCACGTCACCGTTCGCTCTTGGGAGCCTTTGTGCGAAGAGCTTTTTGCGTTACCGATCGCTCTTTATTTGGCGTCTCTGGGCCTTCTTGGGAGTCCAATTGGGGCCCTTTTGGAGCCTTTTTGGGGGCCTCTTGGGGGCCTTTGGGGCTTCTTGGGGGGCTCTTGGGGCCTCTTGGGAGCTAAAGGCTAGACTTTTCGGTTCGTGGTTCCCCTCTTGGGGCCGTCTTGAGGCCCTCTGGGGCCGTCTTGGGCGCCTCTGGGGCCGTCCTGGGGCCCTCGTTGGCCGTTTTGGGGGCCTCTTGGCAGCCTCTTGGGCCGGCGTGGGGCGATCCTGGGGGCCTCTTGGGCCGTCGTCAACGCCGTGAAAACCGAAAAGCCGTATATATATAAATATATATATATATATATAATATATATATATATATATATTATATATATTTTTCCGATAGGATTTCCATGATTTCGGCCTCTTGGTGGCCTCTTGGGGCGCCTCTTGGGGGCCTCCTGGGGCTTCTTGGGGAGCTCTTGGGTCCTCCTGGGAGCGTCTTGAGGCGAGCGGCTAGACTTTTCGGTTCGTGGTCCCCCTCTTGGGGCCGCCTTGGGGCCCTCTTTACCCGTCTTGGGCGCCTCTTGGGCCGTCTTGGGGCCCTCTTGGGCCGTTTTGGGGGCCTCTTGGCAGCCTCTTGGGCCGTCGTGGGGCGATCCTGGGGCCTCTTGGGCCGTCGCCAACTCCGTGAAAGCCGAAAAGCTGTATATGCTAAAAATGCACGTTTCCGAAGGGAAAGCTATGATTTTGGCCTCTTGGGGGCCTGTTGGGGCGCCTCTTGGACGCCTCTCGGTGCGTCTCGGAAGCCTCTTGGGCCGATCTTTGGGGCCTCTTGGGCCGTCTAGGGCCCTTCTGGGACGGAAAAGGGGAGAACCCGAAAAACATACAAAACCCGCAAGAAAACCCGAAAAAGGCCTTTAACGCCCATTCTCTCCCTCTACCCCCCTCCCCTGGAACCCCTCCCTTTAGGGCTTCGCCCACACCAAAACATCATCACTCGTACCTCGCTCTTTCCGTTACCTGGGGCCGGCACGGAAACGGAAAGAGCGCTTCAGAAGCAGAAACCGAAATTACTCACACCACCGTTCGTACAGGGAGCCTTGGCGTTGAGAGCTTGTTACGTCACCCCTCGCTCGTGGGAGCCCTGGTGTTCAGAGATTGTTGCGTTGCCGCCCGTTCCTGAGCCTTGGCTGGGCCTTGGTGTCAGGAACTTGTTACGTCACCGCTCCCTGCTGGGAGCCTTGGTCTCATCAGCTTGTTTACGTCACCGTTCGCTCTTGGGAGCCTTGGTGTGAAGAGCTTTTTGCGTTACCGATCGCTCTTTATTTGGCGTCTCTGGGCCTTCTTGGGAGTCCTGTTGGGGCCCTTTGGAGCCTTTTGGGGACCTCTTGGGGGCCTCTTGGAGGGTGCTTGGGGCCTCCTGGGAGCTTCTTGGGGCGAAAAGCTAGACTTTTCGGTTCGTGGTCCCCGTCTTGGGGCCGTATTGGGGCCCTCTTGGGCCGTCTTGGGCGCCTCTGGGGCCGTCTTGGTGCCCTCTTGGGCCGTTTGGGGGCCTCTTGGGAACCTCTTGGGCCGTCTTGGGGCGGTCTTGGGGGGCCTCTGGGACCGTCTTCAACGCCGTGAAAGCCGGAAAGCCGTGTATGCAAAAAAATATGTTTTCCTATAGGAAATGAATGATTTTGCCCTCCTGGTGGCCTCTTGGGACGCCTCTTGGGGCTTCTTGGGGGGCTCTTGGGGCCTCCTGCGAGCGTCTTGGGGCGAAAGGCTAGGCTTTTCGGTTCGTGGTCCCCCACTTGGGGCCGTCTTGGGACCCTCTTGGGCCGTCTTGCGCGCCTTCTGGTGCCCACTTGGGCCGTTTGGGGGCCTCTTGGGAGCCTCTGGGGCCGTCTTGGGGCGGTCTTCGGGCCTCTTGGGCCGTCGTCAACGCCGTGAAAGCCGAAAAGCCGTGTATGCTAAAAATGCACGTTTCCCTAAGGAAAATCAATGATTTTGGCCTTGGGGGGCCCTCTTGGGACGCCCCTTGGGCGCCTCTTGGGGGCCTCTTGGGCCGTCTTGGGTGGTCTGGGGCTCTCTTGGAGCGCTCTTGGGCCGCCTTGGGGGGAACCCGAAAAACATGCAACAACCCGCAAGAAAACCCGAAAACGGCCATTACCAACCCTGCGTCCGCGCCTCGCCCCCCCCTGCACTCCCCCCTTAAGGGCTCCGCCCCCCACACTAGAACGTCATCACTCGTACCTCGTTCTTTCCGTTACCTGGCCCGGCACAGAAACGGAAAGAGCGCTTCAGAAACAGAAACCGAATTTACTCACACCACCGTTCGTACTGGGATCCTTGGCGTTGAGAGCTTGTTACGTCACCCCTCGCTCTTGGGAGCCTTGGTGTTCAGAGATTGTTGCGTTGCCGCCTGTTCCTGAGCCTTGGCTGGGCCTTGGTGTCAGGAACTTGTTACGTCACCGCTCCCTGCTGGGACCCTTGGTCTTATCAGCTTGTTTACGTCACCGTTCGCTCTTGGGAGCCTTGGTGTGAAGAGCTTTTTGCGTTACCGATCGCTCTTTATTTGGCGTCTCTGGGCCTTCTTGGGAGTCAGATTGGGGCCTTTTTGCTCTTGGGGGCATCTTGGGGCTTCTTGGAGGGTTCTTGGGGCCTCCTGGGAGCTTCTTGGGGCGAAAAGCTAGACTTTTCGGTTCGTGGTCCCCCTCTTGGGGCCCTCTTGGGCCGTCTTGGGCGCCTCTGGGGCCCTCTTGGGGCCCTCTTGGGGGCCTCTTGGGAGCCTCTGGGGCCGTCTTGGGGCGGTCTTGGGGACCCCTTGGACCGTCTTCAACGCCGTGAAAGCCGAAAAGCCGTGTATGCTGAAAATGTAAGTTTTCCGGGGGGGGGTCCATGATTTTGCCCTCCTGGTGGCCTCTTGGGACGCCTCTTGGGGGCCTCTTGGGGCTTCTTGGGGGGCTCTTGGGGCCTCCTGGAAGCATGTTTGGGCGAAAGACTGGACTTTACATTTCGTGGTCCCCCTCTTGGGGCCGTCTTGGGGCCCTCTTGGGCCGTGTTGATACAAAAACCTGATGGAAAACCCGAAAACGGCCATTAGACCGCATCCCTACGCCCCAGCCCCCTCCCCTGGACCCCTCCCTCGAGGGCTTCGCCCAAAACACAACGTCATCACTCGTACCTCGCTCTTTCCGTGATCCTGGCACCCTGAAGAATGATGACCCCGAGGGCTGGGTGTGCATCACGTACTCGCATGAGAGAGGTCTGCCGGGGCACAGCCAAATGCCCAAAGAAACCCATAGGCGACCCTACTCGCCCTCCGCCTCCTGATCTTCCTCGCTCCTCCTTCTCCCTCCCGCACCCCTCCCACCATGCTCCCTCCTCGCACGGGTACGATCTCTTTGACGATTGCGGCATGGACCCGGTGAGCTGCCATCGACTGTCGCAATGCTCGTCGGGTCGCCCAGCGCAGGAGCGCGGGTCTACCACCCCTGCCGGAGCCTCCACTGGCAGTCCTCCAAACTGAGCAGCGCGAGAAGGAAGGACGCCAACTGCACACCAACGCCAGAGCTGTGAGTGAGCATCGTTTGACCGATCCCATACTCCTCACTGGATTTGTTTGGTTGTTCCTCTATTTTTCCCCCCTCCAAATGGGGATATATACTATACTGCTCCCTTCCGGTCTCGCGGGACCTATCCCCACTGGGGGGTAGGCTGGTGGGGCTGAGATGCCATGACCTGGTGGGGATGGGGATCGGTTCAGACGTGAGGCTCGAGCGTCGAGTGCCCGACTTTTCTTTTCAATTTACGCCCCTCTTTTCACTCCTCCAATATTATCTCGCTCATTCCTGACGTTCTCTCCGCGTTTCAGCTTACGGGGTCTGTTTTCGGGCCTCAGGGACCATCAGAACACGAAGCCAGATGAACAGCCAGCGCTGGGGAAGAGGTCTGACTCTGGGACCCACAGATTGAACGAATGACTCCAGCGGAGGTCTGGGTACAGTATGGCAGGTACCATGTCGTGACGACTTTGGCGCTGATTCTTGACACCGTACGGATCGCTCAGCCTTGATCAATTGCGGCTTTCCGACAGCACGGATCGCTCGGCATCGGCCGATTCTGGGCCGGGCCACTGGCGGCTTTCAGCCTTGAACGCCTGCGCTGGGGTCGCCGCCACGGCGCCCATGCGGCGCGCACCTGCCGCATACAGCCGCTTCCTGGCCGCAAACAAGGCCGAGAGGCCGAGACATAGCACTCTGCACGCCTGCCGATGTCCGATGTCGGCGGCTCCGAAGGGTGTGGTCTGCAGAGGGTGCGGCGGGCAAACCCGCACCTCGCGCTTGGCTTGTGGGCGAGGACCTCGACGGAGCTCCGGACTCCGCGCCTCGCCCCGACGACGCCCGGCGCGGGCACCGTGGTGCCCGCACGACGCAGATCGCAGACCACAGCCAAGCCCAACCACCACCCTCGGTAGTCGCCGACCACAGGGCTGGTGCGCAATTGGCGTCCTCCGGGCATGGCCAGGGAAGATATTTAGGCACGTATGAGGATCGGCTACACGCAAGAGCGACCCTGGGCAAGAGTGACCTCTGGTGCGCGGACTGCGGGGGCGCCTTGTGGCCAAACCCAAGCGCGCAAGCAGCCAAAAGGCATCGCGCTCAGCGATCGGGGGGGACCCCGATGAGCCCGCACCAAAGGTCACCCGGGCCAAGGATCACTCATGCGCGTAGTCGAGAGGAGATGGAGAAGGAAGCCGGGCAGCGCCACCCGGGCGCCCGCGGGGCACCGCTTCTGGGCAGCCGGGTCCCAAGTGGGCGTCGCCTCCCGGCCTGGCCGGGAGCCGACGCCCACCCCGGCTCAGCGGCCTGGAGAGGCGCCCGCGGTATGTGTCTGGGTATCTACGCGTCAGCGTCAGCCAGCGTGGACTCCAACCAGTGATCTCTTGCAGTCTGTGCGGTGCATCCCAACTGCTGCAATCCATGTGTAGCAGTCCAGGGTGGTGCAATCCATGTGGTACAATCTATGCGATGCAAGGCCATGTGAAACAATGCAGCGCAGTGCAAGACAATACAACGCAATGCAAAGCAAGGTGATGCAAAACAATGCAAAGCAGAAGAGTGGGGGGTGCAACGGTGCGGCGGCCACGAACGGGAACGCCCGCACACGGGCCTTTCATTGGGACACATTGTGCGGCGACGGACGGAAACAGGGCCGCAAACGGGCCCAGTTCCTTAGGAGACGAAGTAGGAAACCCTAAGTGCAAGCACTGTTTGGGTAACAGAGTATATATATAGATATGTGTGTATATCTATGTGTGTGCAGGTGTATGTATATGCATACGTGTATGCATATGTAGATGGATATGTAGCTGCAGATGTAGATGTACATGTACATGTAGATGCATATGTAGGTGTATATGTAGACGCATATGTAGATACATATATATATACATACGCAACTATACATGTGATTGAATTTGTAGATGTAGATGTAGATGTGTATGTCTACGCTTATACATTTGTATACGTAGATACTTTATGTGCGTACGTGTATATGTGTGTACGTATATGCATGTGTATATGTACATGCACATACATACATGCATTCATACATATGTACATACAAACATACGTACATACATGGAAACATACATCCATACATATTTACAAACATGCGTCCATGAATACATACACGCATGCATACATACATACATGCATACATACACACATGTACACACATGTACATACACACATACATACATACATACATACATACATGCATACATACATACATACATACATGCATGCATACATACATACATACATACATGCATACATACATACCTACATACATGCATGCGTGCATGCATGCATACATACATACCAGACTGCATTGGTGCTTCGTGCACTCCACATATTTCACGTTTGGCATGCAGGTGGACGGGCAGGAAAGTAAAGAAGTAGTCTTAACGCTAACTCCTTGTTGTCCCTTCTGGCATCGTAGGTATACGAAGGTTGTAAAACAATGTAATTCATAACCCTTTCTCAGGTATCATCTTCCTCAGCTCCATGGCGAACCAGAAGCTCTCCTCATCTAGAGTGGTGGAGACAGAGAGAGAGAGAGAGAAACAACAAAACATATGGAAGGAAGATGAGAGGGCGAGGAACCAGGAGGAGAGGAAGATGACAGACAAGGGGGAGTAAGGAAATGAGGGAAGAAGACGAAGAGTGGGTGCTAGGGGGCTGCCCATGTATACATATCTACATGTGTACATCACAAACAATAGAAAAATACGATACATTAGACCGACAACGACGAAAATGGCAACAAAGAGTTAGCGCTGTGTTACTTGCTTACCTCTCTCTGTCCGCCTGCAGGCCGACATTGAAGGGCCACGGTGCATGGCGCGAAACACCAAGCCAGTCCTGTGTCTATATACATATGTATATGTAATTGTTTATGTCTATACATATACATACATATATACATATCTGTATACATCTATGTATAGATAACCATATATAAATCAGAGTGAGCGGGCCGAATGGTCATTCATTGTCCCTGGGGGCGTGGCTGAAATTGGGATCCGTGGTGAGGATTCTACTTGTTGCGTTGTTGCATTTGTTGTTGGTTGTCGTCCCACCCGCGACCCAACCGCGACCCAACCCGCGACCCACCCCGCGACCCACCCCGCGACCCACCCCGCGACCCACCCGCGACCCACCCCGCGACCCACCCGCGACCCACCCCGCGACCCACCTGCGACCCACCCCGCGACCGACCCGCGACCCACCCCGCGACCCGCCCGCGACCCACCCCGCGACCCACCCCGCGACCCACCCGCGACCCACCCGCGACCCAACCGCGACCCAACCCGGACTCACCTGTGACCCACCCCGCGACCCACCCGCGACCCAACAACAACCCACCCGCGACCCATTTTCAACCCACCCGCGACCTACCCACATTGGCTTAACGGAAAAATCGGCGCCTGCGGCGGGCTCGTTGCATAATTTGTGAAACTTTGGCGCCTGCGGCGGGCTTCTCCGAGTCTCGCAGACTGCCGACGTCCCGACCGCCCCCTCACTCTTATCTGCATCTGCGGGGTGCTACGCATATATATATATATATATATATATATATATATATATATATATGTGTATACATATACATATATATATATGTGTGTTTATATATGTATGTATATATTATCATATGCACCTCTCCGAGGGAGTAGAGCTCAGAGGCGATTAGTGCGTACGCAGGGCGCCGCGTTCGCGATTTGTCTGACCGTTTCGCTCGGGACATCCTCGAAATTCTGAAAATCGGTGGCACCCCTCACGCAGATCGTGACGACAGGGTCCAAAAACATATGGGAATTTCAACATTCTAACATAAAACCTTCAAAAACACATTGTAACTTCAATGATTTGGACCCGGATTCTCAGAGAATGGCGATTTCGCCTGAGACATCCTCCCAAAATCGAGCCCCGACGTACCTTCTGGTACCCCAGACCCCGCCTCAGAGCCTCTTGGGAGCCTCCTGGAACCTCCTGGGGCCTCCTGGGGCTTTCTGTACCTTCTGGTACCCCAGACCCCGCCTCGGAGCGGTACCTTCTGGAACCTCCTGGGGGGCCTCCTGCGGCCTCTTGGAGCCTCTTGGGGCCTCCTGGAGCCTCCTGGGGTCTTCTGGGGCCTCCTGAGGCCGCCTGGGGCCTCCTGGGGCCTCAGAACTACATGCGCACACAGAAACACAAAGCACACCCAACACATCACACGCTAGACAAACATAACACACACAACACCTACAACGCACAGAAAACACGCACAACACAGAGCACACATCACACACACACACACAACACTCACATTCCTGGGGCCTCCTGGAGCCTCTTCCGGTATCCAAGTCGGGCCTCCTGAGGTTTCCTGGGGGGCCCTGGTACACACATCGCAAGGTGTGGCAACCCCACTTGCGCTCGAGTGCGACCTCGATCTTAGATTCTTCTGCGTTCACCTCCTGCCTTTTCCCTTTCTCAGTGGCACGCCCTGGCGGCGCCGCCCCAGCTCCCCCTTCTCCATCTCCGATCCTGCAGTCATGGTGTCTGCGTCAAACGCCCTTTCATTACCTAACAGCGAAGACTGATAGGTTTCTAGTTGATTCAAAAGAGCTCACAGATCACTCCACAGGGGGGTCCGGGCAGGCGTTGGGAGTTGCCGGCCGGGCCTGTGCCGGGCTCGTTTTTCACCAACAGTCACACACTTCGTGCTCGTCGACCTCTCAGAACCCCATTCCCAGGCCACATTCTGAATAACCGGATGCAACAGTCACACACTTGGTGCTCCTTGACCTCCCAGAACTCCATTCCCGGGCCACATTTTGAATGCCCGGAGCCAACTGTAGGCCACTTCGTGCTCTTCGACTTCCCAGAACTCCATTCCCGGGCCACATTTTGGATGCCCGGAGCCAACTGTAGGCCACTTCGTGCTCTTCTACTTCCCAGAACTCCATTCCCGGGCCACATTTTGGATGCCCGGAGCCAACTGTAGGCCACTTCGTGCTCTTCGAGTTCCCAGAACTCCATTCCCGGGCCACATTTTGAATGCCCGGAGCCAACTGTAGGCCACTTCGTGCTCTTCAAGTTCCCAGAACTCCATTCCTGGGCATGATTTTGAATGCCCGGAGCCAACTGTAGGCCACTTCGTGTTCTTCTAGTTCCCAGAACTCCATTCCTGGGCCACATTTTGAATGCTGAGGCAGGCTGATGCTGCGGCCGAGGCAGGCTGAGGCTGAGGCAGGCTGAGGCTGAGGCCGAGGCTGAAGGCAGACTGAGGCTGAGGCTGAAGCAGACTGAGGCTGAGGCTGAGGCAGGCTGAGGCTGAGGCTGAAGCAGGCTGATGCTGAGGCAGGCTGAGGCTGAGGCTGAGGCTGATGCAGGCTGAGGCTGAGGCAGGCTGAGGCTGAGGCCGAGGCTGAAGGCAGACTGAGGCTGAGGCTGAAGCAGGCTGAGGCTGAGGCTGAGGCAGGCTGAGGCTGAGGCAGGCTGAGGCTGAGGCAGGCTGAGGCTGAGGCTGTGACTGCGACTGCCGTTGCCGCTGCGACTGTCATCGCGAATGCGACTACGACTGCGAGAACAGCAGAATTCTACAACTGGATTTTCATCTGAATCTTAAGGGGAATGCTTTCAGATATGCTTCTACACATCGCTGTTAGGTTGCTTTGCCGGGATAATTTTTTTGTATGAGCCTAGGCACACACGTGCCATTTGTATATACATGTGTATATATATGTACTAGAACCATCGCGCGCGCTTCGCGCGCGCTCAGGTTCTAGCAGGCCCCAGGCCTTGAAGAATTCACTGCTCCACTGAAGTAGTGGACCACAGTCCACGCATACCAATCTGCACCCGAAAGGCCTTCGAGGAAAATGGTTGTGTAGGGGGGCGGAGGCCGTATGAATCGGGTTCCCAGAAGGCCTTCTGGGAGCATGGGTTTGGGGCGTCTTGGGGAGCCTGTTGGGGCGTGCCGTCGTCGTCGTCGTCGTCGTCGTCGTCGTCGTCGTCGTCGTCGTCGTCGTGTTGCTACGACCCATTCCCGAACCTGACCTTGGGGGTGGCCTAACCTGGCGCAGCCCCGATTGGCAACAGACCCGACACGTTCCGTCCAAACTGAACGCCAGGTTCGCACTCGCCCAGCACGAACGGACGGCAGCTGCGGTCGCCAGTTGTCTCGCGCAGAGTCCGTACGTTTTACTACGGGGACGGGCTGATTTTTGCCTCTTGAAGGCCCTCTTGGGGCCCTCTTCGGCCATCTTCAAGCCATCTCGGGCCCCCTTGGGCTGTCCTGGGGCTCCGCGGGGGCGTCTGGGGCACTGAAGACGAAGCCAGCGAGTATGCTGAAAATGTACGTTTCACAAAGAAAAAGGACAGATTTGTGCCTCTTGAAGGCCCTCTTGGGGCCCTCTTCGGCCGTCTTCAAGCCATCTCGGGCCCTCTGGGGCCTCGCTGAAGCTGTCCTGGGGCCCAGTAGGGAGCGCTGGGAGCCCAGAAACCATGTTCCCGGAGAGGCATCCGGGAACATGATTTCGAACGGGGCCCTCTTGGGCCTCCCTGAGGCCGTCTTGGGGGCCTCCTGGGCTGGCTTCGGGGCCTCTTGGGCCGTCTCTGGGGGTTCGGTGAGCCCCACAGGCCGACCCTTTTGGGCCATCTGGGGCACTCTTGGGTCTATCTTGGGCTGTCTTGGGGCTCCTCGGGGGCGTCTGGGGCATTGCGAAGACGAAGCCAGCAAGTATGCCGAAAACGTACGTTTTACGAAGGAAATGGGCCGATGTTTGCCTCTTGAAGGCCCTCTCGGGGCCCTCTTCGGCCATCTTCAAGCCATCTCGGGCCCTCTGGGGCCTCGCTGAGGCTGTCTTGTGGGCCTCTTGGGCGTCCTCGGAACCCAGAAATCGTGTTCCCGGAGAGGCTTCCGGGAACATGATTTCGAACGAGGCCCTCTTGGGCCTCCCTGAGGCCGTCTTGGGGGCCTCCTGGGCCGGCTTTGGGGCCTCTTGGGCCGTCTCGGGGGGTTCGGTAAGCCCCACAGGCCGAGCCTTTTGGGCCGTCTGGGGCCCTCTTGGGTCTCTCTTGGGCTGCCTTGGGGCTCCGCGGGGGCGTCTGGGGCATTGTGAAGACGAAGCCAGCGAGTATGCCGAACATGCACGTTTTACGAAGGAAATGTGCAGATGTTTGCCTCTTGAAGGCCCTCTTGGGTCCCTCAGGGGCCCTCTTGGGGCTCTCTTGGGCGTCTTCGGGGCCTCTTGAGGCTTTCTTGACCATTCCTACGGCCCGCGTGGCCTGTCGTGGGCAATGTGGAAGCGGCCCGGGGCAGTCCCGGGGGGTATCTGACCCCCCAAAGGTTCGGGGGGGCGGCCATGGGGGCCACGATCCTCGTGAGTGGTGCCAAAAATGGCCCGGGGGGGCCGCCATGGCGACCAGAGGCAGCAGCGGGGCCCCCCCCGGCCTACTCCGATATATATATATATATATATATATATATATATATATATATATATATATATAGAGAGAGAGAGAGATATATAGAGAGAGAGAGATGTACACTCATCTGTGTGTATGTGCGGAGGCTCGGCGGTTGCGGTAACCTCGCGCCCTCGCGCCACGCGGTGCGCGACTCGCGCGACTCGCGGCGCCGCCGCCACAGAGAGGGACACCTTGCCGGACCAAGCCGCGAGGCGCGAAGCGCCATCATCTTCGCGCCCTGGCGAGGTGGCCCAAGCTTCCCCCTCCCAGATATGAGCCGCACTTCGTGCAAGTCACTTCGTGCACGCCGAGGTCTGGTGCCGCATGCGCAGGCGAGCGACGAAGAGAAGGGGGATCCTCGAGCGCGACGACGTCGCAGAGACCCTGCGAGGAAGGCTGCGCCAGCCGCCCGGTCGGCACACCGCGCGGAGGAGGGGGGGGCACCGACGCGCAGCCTAACCGCGGGCAGCTTACCTTGACCTCCAGCAGGTGGTCGTTCCCCCGGGCTCGTGGGCCCCAGGGCTTCCGATCCCTCCCCTGGGGACCACCCGGAGAAACGAGAACCTCCATCTGAGGTCGAACTTCCAATCTGGAAGGAAAAGCTCCAAAATGGATGTCGAACTTTAGGTTCGGTCCGCTGGGCATTTCTTCATCCCAGACATCCGTTCCACGAGCGGCCCCGAAGCCAGAAGACGGCCTCCGGATACAGAAAACCCATGATTTTTGCAAGACGCCAGTCCTGGGTACGCGCGAATGTCGGCGCGGCAGATCCTACTTCTTTTCGTCGTGCGGGTGAAGAATAAGGGCGGCAGCGCGATAGAAGCAATTTACCATACAGGGCGGTGTAGACAAGTTGGTCCGCTCAGTGTCCTCGGAACCTCCCCTCCCTCATCCTCATCCACTTTCTCCTTCTACCTCCTCTTCCTCCTCCTCCTCCTCCCTCCCTCCTCCCCTCCCTCCTCCTCCTCCTCCTCATCCCTCCGCCCTCTTCTTCCTGCTCCTCATCCCCCTCCTCATCCTCAGAAAAGGAGCCGCGTACACCCCTGGAAACGTTCTACACATCCAAGCATCCAGTACAAAATAAAGCCGTCCTAGACGCTTCCCGTCAGGGAGGAGAAGCGGGAGACGGAGTGGATTAGGAGGCGTGGGAGGAGGAGTGAGATGGGAAAAGAAGGCGGGGAGAGTAAGCAAGGAGGCGGCGGTAAAGGAGGGAGAGACGAAGAAAAAAGATACGTAGAGGAAAAGGGGGAGAGCCAACACCATTATCAGATCTTTGGCAACATCTGACATCGTAGTATGTTTTCTGTTGTCCAATCCTTCCTCCTCCTCCTCCTCCTCCTCCTCCTCCTCCTCCCTCCTCCTCCTCCCTCCTCCTCCTCCCCTCCCTCCTCCTCCTCGCCTCCTCCTCCTCCCACTCCTCCGCCTCCTCCTCCCCTTTCTCCCCCTCATCCGCCTCCTCATCCTCTCCTGAGCCTCCCTCCATCAAACCAGGAACGGCCCCCAACAAACGTCAACACATGACACCCGTTCCGAGCGAGTACGTAGAGCCGTCTGAATTTCTCGGGCGCACCTATCATCAGCATCACCACCACCACCACCACCACCACCATCACCATCACCATCACCATCACCATCACCATCACCATCATCATCATCATCATCATCATCATCATCATCATCACCACCACCATCATCATCATCATCATCATCAGCATCATCATCATCATCATCATCATCATCATCATCATCATCATCATCATCATCATCATCATCATCATCATCATCATCATCATCATCATCATCATCATCATCATCATCATCATCATCATCATCATCATCATCATCATCATCATCATCATCATCATCATCATCATCATCATCATCATCATCATCATCATCATCATCATCATCATCATCATCATCATCATCATCATCATCATCATCATCATCATCATCATCATCATCATCATCATCATCATCATCATCATCATCATCATCATCAATCATCATCATCATCATCATCATCATCATCACATCATCATCATCATCATCATCATCATCATCATCATCATCATCATCATCATCATCATCATCATCATCATCATCATCATCATCATCATCATCATCATCATCATCATCATCATCATCATCATCATCATCATCATCATCATCATCATCATCATCATCATCATCATCATCATCATCATCATCATCATCATCATCATCATATCATCATCATCATCATCATCATCATCATCATCATCATCATCATCATCATCATCATCATCATCATCATCATCATCATCATCATCATCATCATCATCATCATCATCATCATCATCATCATCATCATCATCATCATCATCATCATCATCATCATCATCATCATCATCATCATCATCATCATCATCATCATCATCATCATCATATCATCATCATCATCATCATCATCATCATCATCATCATCATCATCATCATCATCATCATCATCATCAGCATCAGCATCAGCATCAGCATCATCATCATCATCATCATATCATCAGCATCAGCATCAGCATCAGCATCATCAGCCGAAGCATCAGCATCATCATCATCAACATCATCATCATCAACAGCATCAGCATCATCATCATCAGCATCATCATCATCATCGTCGTCGTCGTCGTCGTCATCAGCATCATCATCAGCAGCAGCATCAGAATCATCACCACCATCATCATACTTATCACAGTGACCACCATCATCTTCAACAGCATCATCAGCAGCATCACCACCATCATCGTCATCGTCATCGTCATCGTCGTCATCATATGCATATTCATAGTCGTCCTAATCAGCAACAACAGAATCATGCCACCAACATCATCACCCTCAACCTCACTCCCATCCTGATAACTACAGCCACCAACATCGTCAGCATCGCCACCATCAACAACGCCACCATCATCACCATCATCACCATCAGCATCATCATTAACAGCATCGTCATCATCATCGGCACCACCACAGCAACCACCATCATCAACATCAGCATAAACATCACCACCACCACCACCATCATCATCATCATCATCATCATCAGCATCAGCATCATCGTCATCATCATCAGCACCATCAGCATCATCAGCATCATCAGCATCATCAGCATCGTCAGCATCATCAACATCATACTCATAATCGTCATCATCATCAACATCATCATCATCATCGGCAGCATCATCAGCAGCATCACCACCATCATCGTCAACGTCATCATGACCATACTCTTAATCATCTTCATCATGAGCAACATAATCGTTGTCATCAACATCAGCATCAACAACCTCAGCCTCGGCCTAATCCTCGTAATTATCGCCACCAACATCATCATCATCATCATCAGCGTCATCAGCATCAACATCAGCATGCTCATCATCATCATCATCAACACCATAATCATAACCATCATCGCCATCACAACTGTCATCATCAACATCAACACCACCATTGCCATCACCGTCACCACCACCATCATCATCATCATCATCATCAACAACAACATCAAAAATCAGCATCACCAGCATCACCACTACCATCACATTCACCATCGTCATCATCCGGAAAACCATACTTATCCGCATCATCAATGTAGTTATCTTCCTCCCGCTGTTCTTCGCTCCGTTGTTCCTTCCGAACTCCCGTCGCCTCCTCATCCTCCTCCTTTTCCTCACCATCATCATCAGCCTCATCATCATCACCACCATCACCACCATCTGCACCACCACCACCACCAACAACAACCCACCATCATCATCATCATCACCACAACCATCATCAACACCACCATCACCAAGAAAATGCTCCTCCTGCTCCTCCGCCAATTCCCTGGCCAACGTCAGCGTATAGAAATTGCTGGCGTGGAGACATCGCTGCGAACGGACTGTCATCAAGCATCCAGCATACTCATTAAGGTTACGGCATAACGAACTGAGGCCTGGTCGCTGGCGAGGATGCATTTTACGGCCATCCAGTTGGGCTGGCTCAGTGATTCGAGGGACAGTGGCAGCGCGGCAGCAGGGGCGCGAAGGATTCCCCATAGAACTCCGCATGGCAGTCTGCCGATCTGGAGAATAACACAACATATACGACACGAGCAGCAAGCAATGTGAGAACCACAACATCAGTCATTACGACATTGACAAATCGCTGTCGTGCCTCAGCATGGCGTCTGCGAGTGCTGAAGAAGTCGTCGGCGACAACCTCCGCCACTGAGAGCAAACAAACGCATGAAAACTGACGTCGTTCCGCCGCTTCACAAGCTGCCCAGCTTTTGGAAAAGGGCTGGACCATGATACTGGTTTGTGTCAGCGAACCACGTGCGCGGCGGTTGCCCTGGGTTGCCGCGCAGGGTGCATGTTGAGGCCCATGTGAGCAGACTGAAGCTATTTTCATGGGGTGTGGGGTTGGGGGGATTCACGTATGGGGGATGAGGGCCCGGCCTGTGGGGCTCATGGCGGCCCCAACGCGAGTCAGGAATCCGCGCGGGAAGCCTTCGCCAACAGCGCCTCAATGTCGCCTCACCAGAAGGAATTCTCGAGGACTGCGGGGCTCACGTATGAGAGGTGTTGATGCCCTCGTCGCAAGGTCCTCCACACGGCCCCTGATGAGATAATGTGTTGATTAGCAACAAGATCTCTTTTCATCTTGAGCCAAAATAGGTACACGGAGGAGGGTGTCAGAATCACTCCTCCTCGGGCCTGGCCGCCAACCCGGCCAGGCACGACATGCGTCGTACGCGGGCGCGTCCAAGCCGACACGCCCATCTCAACGTCACACGCGGGCGCGTCCCAGCCGACGCGCCCATCTCGTCACACGCGGGCGCGTCCAAGCCGACGCGCCCACTTCGTCAGCCGGGCTGCGGCCATGCCGCGAGCCCCTCACTTCACCCGTCCGGTGCGATCATACCGCCACCGGCGGAAACTCATCCAGCCCCACGGGTAGCGGAGCATGGATTCGATCCACTCCTTCACTTGATGTCCTTCTGGGTCGAACTCGGTGCCCGATCCCAGATGTTGAGCGTCGCCATGTGTCTCCTCAAGAGAGATCCGCCCACGCTCTTAGTCAGCACGTCCGCGACGTTGTTCTTACCAGGAACTGCGGCGATCGAAAGGTCGCCCTTGCCCACACGCTCCTGGATCCACAGGTATCGTGACTGAACATGTCGCATCTTCCCGAGACCTCGCCGTTGGACGTGGCCCCGGGCCGCCGATGAATCCGAGGCGAGCTCCACCTTCAGGTCCAGCCCCCAGTCCGCGAAGAGGCTGTGTAGACCCAGGCCCACGCTCCCGCCCTTGACCAGGGCGTAGTACTCGCTCTCCCCACTGCTCAGAGAGACCGTCGACTGCAGATTGCTGCCGTGCTTGATGACGTGATGCCCCAGCATCGCCACGAAGCCTCCCGTACTTTTCCGAGTGACTGCACAGCCCGCATGATCGGAGTCCACGTACACCCGGATCTTGTCGAACATCTTCTGCTCCGTGAAGACCGTCACCGTACTAGGATGCCGCTTGAGGTAGCGGCCAACCCTCTTGAGCATGAGCCAACTCGCCTCCGTCGGCGTCTGCATAGACCTGGCGAGCGTCTTCGATGCTTCCGCCAAGTCCAGCCTGTCCTGAGACAGGTAGGCTACCCTCATGGTGAGGGATCGGAAGCGCGAAGCTTCCGCCGTTCCCAGCGCCGCTGACTTCGCGTCCATCATCTGCTTGTCGGCGCTGCGCTTCTCCATCGGTGTGTCCACGCCGTTGGCCTTGCTGAGACCCAGCTCGTCGATCACGATCTCTGCGTGCCGCTTGTCCGGCTCGATCATCGCATGCCGGCAGGGCCGGCCACCGCCAGGCGGAACTCCCGCACTGACCTCGATGACCCGGTTCAGGAAGACCGCCTGCTTGTCGTCGCCCTCGTCGAAGCCGAGGTTCGCAGTCTTCTTGAACTCGTACTTCTTGCCCAACGTGGCCTCGAAGCTGTCGATGTCCTGCTGCTGAGCCAGCACCGCGAAGTCGTCGCCGTGCCCCAGCAGCCTCGTCTCGTCCTCCTCCTTGTAGAAGACCGCTGGGCACGATACGCCCGCCTTGTAGCCGTGCTCCTCCAGCAGCTCCGTGTAGTCGCCCTGCCAGATCTTGCTGGCGTCCTGCGTGCCGTACCAGGACTTGAGGAGTAAGCCACACTTGTCCTCGCCGTACTCCTTGCGACTCTCCTCCTCCAGCTCCACGAAGATCCTTCGCTGCGCCTTCCCGTAGAAGTGCGCCCTGCTGATGTCGAAGAAGCCGATCTTGAAGTTGCCCGGCTTCCTGCCCTTCTTGCGAAGCGACTCCTGAATGTGGAGCGGTGCTTCCCGCGTCCACGTGACCATCAGCGAGACCAGCGACCGCATGGCCTCCAGAGGAGGCATTGCCGAGAAGACCTCGGACGCCTCCAGCTGCTCGTCCGGACGCTTCTTCGCCTTGATCTCCTTCACGACGAGCCTGCTCCTGTAGTTGGGCCTCTCCGCGTCGCCCTTGTTCGTGTCGACCCACTTGAGTGGGATGGGCGGACGCCCAGTCTCAGCGAAAGCCTGAGACCTCGGGACGATCTCGATCAGCTCCTGCTTCTTGACCCACTCGCGCTCGACCGCGCGAGCCTGGGCCACAAGGCCTGCCTCCAGGTAGCCGCCGTTGACGTCGTCCCAGTAGCTCGTCCAGTCCCCGGGCGGCACCGCCGCGTCCACAGGGACTGGGCCCGACTGCTGCACCTGGGCGGTGCTGAGCTCCCCCACGTCATTCAGCGTGTCCTTGAGCTCCTCCAGCACCGCCTCCACCAACTTCGGTGGATAGACCTTCGCGAACCGCGCGATGCCGCCCACGAGCGTGATGTGGCGATGCCACTCCGCGCGTCCGTCCACATTGCTGCAAGTGCCCTGCAGTCTCCGAGCCAAGCCTGGGTGGTTGGTGACCCACCCGGTCTCCTTGCGCACGAACTCCTCCTGGCCACTGCGTGGGTTCGTGAGCTTCATGCCCCACCGACACATGGGGCCTTTGACCGTGAAGACTCCTGGATGCGCGACCAGCTCCTTGACGATGTCCTCATCCCACGATCGCGCGCTCCAGGGATGCTCATGCAGGAAGTACCTGCCTGGCTTCCTGAGCTGACGCCAGTAGGCGTCGACTGCCACCTTCAGGTGGTGTCTGGCCTCCTCCATCTCAGCCGCCTCCTGCTCATCGGTCCTGAACTTGGCGCTCAGGCCCCTCAGCAAGCTGAACTTCTCGCATGGAGGGGACCCCGTAAGCAGGATGGGATCCATCCGCTCCTGCAGCTCCTCGAGCTCCTTGATGTCCTCGGGTCGCCGCAAGTCCCACTGCGTCCCGTCCTCCTTGAGTTCCTCCAGGTCCGCCGCGAAGCCCGGGCGCAGCTGAAACTCCGCCGCCCGAGCCGAGAACCGATGCGGCGAGTACACCTCTGCCGCGTCCACGGCGCCCAGCTGCAACGCCGATAAGGCGATGCTGTCCACCTCCTCGTCGGCGATGTCCACGCCGACGCTGGCCCAATGGCCGCTGACCTGTTCGCGAACGAGCGGAAGCAACTCCGCCTTCGCCCTCGTCAGCACCCCGAGCTCAACCAGCTCGAACGACGCCACGTCGAGAGCGAGCACCCGCATGTGTCTCCCCTCACTGGCGTTCCACACGACTGCCACTCCAGCTGGCAGCTGAGGTCCTTCCGCTGGCGCCGGCTGCGCCGCGAGGTCCTCCATGTCCACCGGTACCGGCACGTCTGCCGGCTGTGGATCACCGCGCTCGAGGGCCTCCGGCACGTCATCCGGGGCCACCTCCGCCAAGCGCTTCAGCCGCGACCTGGTCGCGGTCATGTCGACATCCTCGGCGGCCTCTGCCGCTCTCACTGCTCCCGAACTGGAGCTCGCTCCTCCTGAAGGAGCCGCCACGCCGGAGCCTGATGCTCCCGGCTGGCTCTCTCGCATGCGCGCCGCTGCTGCTGGCGCTGCTGCCGATCGGCTCGCGGCCGGCGCCGACGCCGCCGCTGCCACTGGCTCGGTGATCCTCCGAGCCGTCTTCGGCGGAGGGGTCCCTGCCGCGGCCGCTGCCGCCGGGCGGACTCTGGCCTCTTGGCCCTGCCTCCGCTCTCGATACTGGCCGGTCCTCTCCCGGCCTGCCTCCTCAGCGTCCAGCGCTTCGAAGATTCTCTTGCTGCACACCGCGTTGTGCGCATGGCCAGCCAGCACCTTGCCGTGCTTGGCGATCGAGACGCACCCTGGGCATCCCGGCGTTGCGCCCAGCCGCTCGACGTCCGCCTTGAGAACGTACATCCTCCTCGGCGCCTGCGGCTGCGGCGGCACCACCACAATCGGTGGCGGACCGGCCTCTCCCGGTCCGACGATGGCTCGCGGCGCACTGGCCGCACGCGGAGCCACGTCCCACGGCAGGCCCTTCAGGCTGTCCCAGCCCGCCGTGATCCACTTCTCGCTCTGCGGCAGGCTGCGAAAGCCGACCGCCTTCTTCACACCGTCGCTCGTGATGACCATCATCGAGCCGTCGCGCGGGTGGTGGCCGATGTAGCGGGCCTCCACCATCTGCTCCTCCAGCGCGTTCTTCCTCGTGCGCTCCCCGGCGAACCGCACCATCAGGCGCTCGCCGAAGAGCGGGACCGGCTTCCTCCACTGCCGTCCCGTGAGCCGCTGAAGAGCGGTCTTGCCGTCCTGGCCGCGCCTGTATCGGTTGATCACCGATGCGGCGTGCTCCGGCAGGTGCGCTAGCACTGGGTGCTTGTCCTCCACCTTGACGCCCAGCTTGGACTCCAGGTCCATCTTGAGCGCTCGCACCTGCTTCTTGATCTCGCGCACCGTGACCTCGATCTCCCCATTGGCCTGATGGTCGGCCGGCGCCGACTCCTGGGGAATGGCCTCGAGGCCAGGAACCTCCTCCACCGCGCGCCTCTTGACCAGCAGGATCGCTGGCTCGCCGTCGGACTTGTTGACGATCTTCCTGTAGCCCAGGATCCGTAAGAAGCGTGCGAAGAACTTGATGGCGTAGGCGTCGTCGCCCTTCTTCTCCACGAATGTCGCTGCCATCATCTTCGAACGTCGATCCCTAAGGACCAGCATCGGCATGGTGTCCGCGTCGTCCTGGCCCATGAAGGCGTAATCGGACGAGACCACCGGCACCGCCGTCTCGTCGTCCTCCGGTGCGCGGAGATGCGGCTGGCCTTGGCCCTTTGCCGCAATACACACGCGACACCAGCTGCGGTAAGTCGCGTGTCCCATCGCCTCGTGCTCGGCGATCTCCCTCTGAGAGGGCTCATGAGGTGCCTTCAGCACCCTCGGGCGAGCCTCCTCCTCGCCCTCGTCGGCCTGCTGTCCATCAGGAGCAGCTGGCAAAGCGTCAGCCGCCGCAGCTGCTGCTGGCTGAAAACCCGGCGGTCTCATGTCGGAAGGTCCCGACCCCGCCGCTGCTGCCCCTGCAGCCGATGCCGCAGGGGACTGCTGTATTGAGTCTTCCAGTGGACTTACGCCGAGGGCTGCCTCCTGGGGACTGTCCTCTCGAGGATCTCCAGCAGCTCCTCCTTCGACTTGCCGCTGAGTAGCTCCACCAGCTCGGACTTCGACTTCGCCGAAAATCCCTCCTCGAGAGGAGCAACCGAGCCATGTTGGCCCTTCTTGAGGTAGAAGTTGTAAACGCCCTGCTCACGATAGACCGGCAGCATCTGGTGCTTCGCCGTCTTCGCCTCCTTCTCCAGCATGCCTACCACACGCTTGCCGATTGGGCTCTTCTCGTGGAATATCCAGCCGCCATTGCGGCCTAGGAATGAACACTGTCCAGCTCCTGCTGCCTGCCCCACCGAGATCAACGGCTTGTGCACGTTCGTCACGCGTCCCTTGAGCGCTCGTAGCACTCCGTACTCATCCTCCGCCTTGAGCTGCAAGCTGCCCTCGTCCGGGACAAGCTCACCACTGGCCGTGCGATACGTGCTGCCGTTGCCCTTCAATCCCGTCGGCGGCGCGAAGCTCCGAGGGAATGCTGAGACCGCTGCACCGCTGTCCCAGTTGAACTTCATCCAGTCGTCCTGCGCGAAGGGAGAGAGGTCGACCGCTGCTACGCCGCGGCCGCTGCCGCCGGCGAGCTCCAGGCAATCCAAGCTGCCCATATCCAGGGCGGCGACCTCCGCTTCAGGCTCCTCCTCCAGGCTGCCTGCAGCCTTGCCGCCGGCCTTGCCGCCGCGGCCACCACCTTTACCACCAGCGCTTGCCCCCGTTGCGGATCCAGTTCCAGCCCTCGTACTCGATCCCTGCTCTTTCCTCCAGCATTCGGATGCCTTGTGGCCCCATCTCTCGCAGTTCCGACAGTAGCCGTCGAAGCGCACGCCGGTGCTTCGGGGTGCCGTGTGCCCGGAACCACGGCCCGAACCCGTCGGGGATGTGCGGGAGCCTGAGTATGATCCGCTCGTCGATTTGCTCTTCCCCTTCGTCTCCGGGGTCTTGCCTTTCCCTTTGCTCTTGCCGTCCTTGCCCTTGCCTTTGCCTTTTCCTTTCGGGGCTCCGAACGATCCGACGTCCATGTCGTCCGGATGATGTGCCCGTGCGCGGATCGATGGCTCCTTGATCTTCACGCCTGTCCGAGCCTCCACGATCGTCATCACCTCGTTCAGACTGTCCTGGAACGTTACGAGCCGATGCTTGTTGAGTACGAGGTGGTTCTCGATGTCCTGAGGCACGAGCATCTCGAGGGCCGCCATCTTGATATCCTCCGGCAGCTCGGCCAGCCCGTCCTCTCCTTGGCGGCGTTCGTACTTGCCTATCTGCTGGATCCATTTCTCTAAGGCGGACCCCAGCTCTTCCGCGTTGCACTTCGGAGGCGAGATGATCGACCTCAGGATCAGCCTCTTCCTCGGACCTGTCGTCGGGTCCCACCTGCGGTGAAGCTTCCGCCAGGCCTCGAGACCGTTCCCGTCGGGTGCGCCCGTCACGAGGTCGTTGCTCTCGCTGCCGTCCGCCGTCGTGCTGATCAGCGCCGCGTACAGCTGGTTGATCTTGGTCACCAGCTCTGGTACTCCTCCGCGCGCCTCCTGTGCCCCTTCGATCGTCACGGGGCGTTCGGCTTCTGCCGCCCACCGGAGAACAGGACGGAAGCTCTCTCCGTACACGCCTATCACGTAGTTCTCCATCTTGCGGTTCCAAGCTCCGAACTTCTCCTGATCGTCGCCTAGCGTCGTGGGCTTGCCGATCCCCTTCGTGTCGACGAGACCTGGTGCGGCTCCTCCCGTGCTCGACGCGCCTCTGATCTGTTCGCCCATGCGCTCGATCGCCTGCGGGATCGCCGCGAGGCCTCCTGCTACTTGTTGCTGAAGCCGCTGATTCTCGTTCTCGAGCCTCCTCATCTCGTCGACGGTCTGACTCATGCGGGCTGCGAACTCCTGCCTCAGTAAGTCGAACTGCTGCCGAACTTGCTCGTCCATGTTCAATTGCGTGCTTCCTGGCGAGCTCCTCCTTGCGTTCTGAGATCTCCTGCCTCGTACGCTCGAGGTCTATGATCTGATCTAAGACCTCCTTCTTCGCCTCCTCGATTGCTCCTGACGAGTTCTCCGAGGGATGGTCCTCGATGTACGCGAGGTCGTGCAGCTTGTTGCCCGTGTCCTTCAGGCCGTGTTTGAACTGCAACTGTCGTCTTCGATTCTCGACAGCTGCGTCACTCCTCTTGCCGCGCCTGCGGCCGCTCTTCGGTGGTCTCCTCTCAGCCTCTGCCGGTGGTCCGGCCTCTGCTGTGCTCGGTGCGGCTGATGCCGCTCTCTTCCAGCCTCTCGCCTCGGGCCACGCGCCCTGCCAGCTCGCCGTGGCGCTCGCGCGCGCCGCGAGGCCCTGATGGGTCGCAGCAGTGAGTGGCCAGCTCACGCTACCATGATGAGATAATGTGTTGATTAGCAACAAGATCTCTTTTCATCTTGAGCCAAAATAGGTACACGGAGGAGGGTGTCAGAATCAGCCCCTGCATGGCCTCATAACGCGCCGCTCATTCCCAAGAACTACGTGGTAACCGCGCCCGGGGGATGTCAAGGCCTTCGCCGAGCGGGCCTCAACGTTGCCTCAGAGTGATCCCGACGCGGGCCAGGAGACCCCGCTGCAATCGCGCCCAGCGAGTGGTGAGGCTCTCCCTGACGGGGCTTCTACGCGGCACCAACGCGGCATCAGCACGGGCCAGGACAGGACAGGACAGGCACCAGATACATCCCGAAAGACGGCACACTAGGAGCTCGGCGGGGGCGCAGGAGCGCCGAAACTCAGATGAAGTAGCAAACGAAATGCCAGCTGGGACGCTCAAGTGTCGCAGAAATCGTCAAACGCGTGATCTTGGAGGCGCGCCGCTTGCGCACCGCATTTCAGATCGAAACTCCCTTGCCTCCCTCTCCTCCTCCTCCTCCTCCGCCTCCTCCTCCTCCTCCGCCTCCTCCTCCTCCTCCGCCTCCTCCTCCGCCTCCTCCTCCTCCTCCTCCTTCTCCTCCCCTCCTTCTCTCCCTCCCTCCCACCTCTCCCTCCCCCTCTCTCTCTCTCTCTCCTCCTCTCCCCCCTCACCTCCTCCCAGCCCCCCTTGCGGGCCGCCCCAGGCCTCGGGCGCGGGGACTGGCGCCTCCCGTGCGGCGGGGCAGCCCCTGCAGAGGTGGGGCGCTCTCCGTCCTCAGAAGAGAGCGCTCGCGGGCATGCACCTGGGCGGACGCCGGCGGCGGCGGCCGCGGACGGGGGCGGGGGGGGGGAGCGGGGGGAGAAGCCAGGGCAGGTAAGAGTGGGAGGGGAGGAACAGAGAAGGAGAGGGAGGGAGGGAGGGAGGGAGGGAGGGAGGGGAGGAGCTTTTGTTTTTGTCTCTGCTGCTCCTTCACCGCAGCGCACGCGCCGCGCTCCACAGCCCATCGGCTCGTCAGGGCGCGCCGCCCGGCGGGCACGCGCCCCATTGGAGGAAATTTGAAGAAATAGCAGAGGGGCCGCAGAGAGCAGGGCTGCACCTAAGCAGTGTTTTTCGTTTTCGTTTTGTTTTCGGTTTCCCTCGTTCCGTCTCGAGTTCGCCTCTGCTGCAAAACGGCGTCGAAACGAAAACGGCCCACGAAATCGCCAAAGCACCGCTTAGGTCCACCCCTGGCAGAGAGAAGCACGGGGGGCGGCAGGCGGGGCGGCAGGGCACGCTGGGAGACGGTCGGCGCCTCCCTGGCGCGCGGGCGACAAGGCTCGCAGCAATCACCGCCCCATGAGGCCCGCCGACGGCCCTGCGCCAGGCGAAGGGCCCACCCAGCACACCGCCGGCAGCAGCAGCAGCAGCAGCAGCAGCAGCACCGCGGAGTGGCAGCAGGGGGGGCACGCAGCAGGGGGAGCGCGCAACGACACCAATGACGAAGGCAGCGGCAGCACAGGGGGGCACACACAGGGGATACAAGCACGGGGGGGAGACCCCAGAGACAAAGCAAATCCCCACTGACCATCAGCCGCACTCCCTCTCCTGCGACGCAGCATTGCACCTCAACGAGGCCTCGCGCAGAAAGAAGCGCCTCGTACTTCGACGAGGGCCTCGCGCGGGCGGGGGGGGAGCAAGAGATACCAGTGCACGACGGAGAGGCGCCGCACTGGCGGATCGGGTGCAAGGCCGTCATGCGGCGCCTCCCTAGTGGCAACTTCCCTTCCAGCACGTGTCGACGAGGATTCGACTCACACACGGACAGGCGGCGTCGGGCGGGGGGCGTTGCGGACAGCCCCCCGTGTCCAGGAGAGGCGAGGGGAAGGGCAGGAGCGGCGGCCGAGAGAGCAAGAGGACAAGAAGATAAGTTCGACAACGTTCAATGACACCGCGGGGGGCCCTTGGCTCAATACACCAAAGGCAGCAATGGCAACTCAACGCAAATCAAAACAAAACGACGCAGCGTTCCACGAAGGGGGGGGGCAGTACGCGGCAGGGTCCACCGACCCCATTGGGCCCACGGTCCACGCCGAGGCACTGATGCAAAGACCCACCCGAAGGCAGAGAGGCACTGGCAGCCAACAGGACGAGGGCAGGCCAGGGAAACCTCTACCTGGGCAAGGGGGCGCAGCAACGACCAGGAGGCGAAGGGCTGGCAGCTAAGGTGCTCTCATCACTGGCACGGTCGGCGCCGCCAGCGCGAGAGGGGCCCCATGGCGGCAGCCTGGCGCATTCCCTCCATGGCAGGCAAAGACACAAGAGATACCCCAAACAGCAGGAGCAAACGAGGGGCCAAGCAGAGAGGAGAGGAAAGGGGGGGAACCCACACAAGGCGCGGGAGGACAGCACAACAGTTTATGAACACGAGATTTAGCCTCTCCGTCTAGAGCTACGAAGCACAGCAGCAACCTTCTTATATCTCCTGGAACTTGGCTTCAGACGAGTATGGTATAGCTGTGGCGGGATCAGAACAATAACAAGGCGGTGAGGCGGTGGCGGGCGCGCGTCTTCAGGAGGGCGCCCATGCAGGCAGCAGAAGCAGCAGCAAAGTCCCGAGCAATCCCCCATTCCGACCCGAGGAGCACGAGGGTATTGGACTATGGGTCCTCACCATTCACCTGATGCTTCCACGTATCTGGGAGATTCGTGGCCCCCAGGATCCGCGGCAAAGCGAGCGACTTCAACTCCGCACACTGCTTAGAGTGAAGCATTTCGTCGGGCAGATGCCCTCATACCGCGTCACGCCGTAATCGTCGTTCGTCAGGTGATAGTAGCTCTTGAATTGACTGAAGTGCTCCAGCGGCCCGCGGCGACGGTGGTCTATGAACACGCAGCACCTGGCCACTGCTCGTGCGCCTTCCAACAACCACCCGACCAGCTGGGTCTCGGCAAAGCGAGCGACGGTATCCCTGAACAGGAGTCGCGCTCACAGTGGCCATAAGCCTGCAAGGTTAATCCGTCAGAGGCGAGCTCGGCATCCCACATATTATTCGGCTCCCTCCTCCCTCCTCCCTCTTCCCTTATTCTCCTCCTCCTCCTCCGCCTCCTCCTCCTCCTCCTCCCCTTGCTCCTCCTCCCCTCGCTCCTCCTCCTCCTCCTCTTCTTCCTCCTCCTCCTCCTCCTCCTCCTCCTCCTGCTCCTCCTCGCCTGCGTATAGCACTCACGCCCGGTCCTCGACGTGCCGGGGCGGGGCGGGGCGGCCATGCTGGAGCGCCCGCGCGGGCGCCACCCGCCGTGAGCAGCCCCGGCACACCCACGAGGCCCCCCCACGGACGAACGCCCGCGCCACCCGGACCGCCGCGATCACGCAGCGCAGCGCCAGCAAGATCACCTCCAACAGCTCGAATGAGTACAGTCGGACTGGATTGGAGAGGACACGCGAGAAGACAAAAGACCCTTTCCGAGGGGCACACTGCCATAGGAATGTGGGAGGCATGGGTCGCGAGGCACAGGACACAAGGGTACCCTTGACTTGGCAGGGTCGACCTACTAATCAGGGCCGACTGTAGCGGAAGCGGTGGCTTCCGGCACTCCCCGCTCTGGTTCTGGTGCCGCCTCGTGGGCACGGGGCTCAGCAGGCGGGCCAACACGCTCAGGCACCCGCGGGGTGAGAACGGCCCTGTGGCGCTGGTCCTCCGCCAACGTCGCCGCTGGCCTGCAAGGGGTACGTCGGACACTGGAGAGACGGGCACTTGGGGAAGATCACGCCTGCCTGGCACCCAGGGCAGACCAGAGTGGGACAACTTGGGCCCGGTGGGGCGGCTGGGCACGGGTGGGATCTCCACCAGTGGGTCACCAAAACCAAGCTTGAGCACAAATAGCAGCATACACCGTCGTTTCTGCAACGGCCCCCTTCCGTCCAAACCCTCGCAGAAAACTCCAGGCACGCCAGAGCAATATCGGAGGTTGGGGGGTGAGATCGCAGTGAAACGGAGACCCCCCACCGGGAAATCGGTTTCGGTTTCGTGTTCGTGTCGTGCGTGCGGGCGAGGCGAAGCTGCGCGTGATCCTCCTGTAGCTAAGCCGAAATAGGAGCGAAAATCCGTTCCCGTCCGCCGGAGGCTGGGAAGTGTCCCAGCTGGGCTGGGCGGTGTCCCGGGTGTTCCGGGTGTCAGTAGGAGCGAAAGTCCGTTTCCCGTCCGCCGGTGGCCGGGAAGTGTCCCAATTCGGCCGGGCGGTGTCCCGGGTGTCCCGGGCGTCCAGGCGCTAACGCATGTCGCTAATTTCATAAATCATTTCTTTCGGCGCCTGCGGCGGGCTTTCTTATTTAATCCAGTTGATCTTGTCCAATACATCTTGTCCAATGCAATACATCTTATATTATCCAACCCATATTGTCCCATCTTATCTTATCCCACCCAATCCAATCCACCCAACCCAATCCATCAATTCATGTGTTTCTGCGCCTGCGGCGGGCCGATCCAATCCATCTTATCTTATCCAATCCATTTCTTCCAATCCAACCCATCTTGTCTTATCCAATCCATCTTATCCCATCCAATCCAATCCACCCACCCCAATCCATCAATTCATTTTTGTCGGCGCCTGCGGGCGGTGTCCCGGGTGTCCCGGGTGTCAGTAGGAGTGAAAGTCCTTTTGCCGTCCGCCGGTGGCCCGGAGGTGTCCCAGTTGGGCCGGGCGGTGTCCCGGGTGTCCCGGGCGTCCTGGCGCTAACGCATGTCGCTAATTTCATAATTACCTAACAGCGAAGACTGATAGGTTTCTAGTGGTATAAAAAGAGAGCAGCACATTACTCCACAGGGGGGTCTGGGCAGCCGTTGGGGAGCCGTTGGGGGGCCGTTGGGGTTTGCCGGGGGGGATCGTTTTTCGCATACAGTCACACACTTCGTGCTCTTCGACTTCCCAGAACTCCATTCCCGGGCCACATTCTGAATGCCCGGAGCCAACTGTAGGCCACTTCGTGCTCTTCGACTTCCCAGAACTCCATTCCCGGGCCACATTTTGGATGCCCGGAGCCAACTGTAGGCCACTTCGTGCTCTTCGAGTTCCCAGAACTCCATTCCTGGGCATGATTTTGAATGCCCGGAGCCAACTGTAGGCCACTTCGTGGTGTTCGAGTTCCCAGAACTCCATTCCTGGGCATGATTTTGAATGCCCGGAGCCAACTGTAGGCCATTTCGTGTTCTTCGAGTTCCCAGAACTCCATTCCCGGGCCACACTTTGAATGCTGAGGCAGGCTGATGCTGAGGCTGAGGCAGGCTGAGGCTGAAGGCAGACTGAAGCTGAGGACGAGGCTGAAGGCAGACTGAGGCTGAGGCTGAAGCAGGCTGAGGCTGAGGCTGAGGCAGGCTGAGGCTGAGGCTGAGGCAGGCTGATGCTGAGGCAGGCTGAGGCTGAGGCTGAGGCTGATGCAGGCTGAGGCTGAGGCAGGCTGAGGCTGAGGCCAAGGCTGAAGGCAGACTGAGGCTGAGGCTGAAGCAGGCTGAGGCTGAGGCTGAGGCAGGCTGAGGCTGAGGCTGAGGCTGAGGCAGGCTGATGCTGAGGCAGGCTGAGGCTGAGGCTGAGGCTGATGCAGGCTGAGGCTGAGGCAGGCTGAGGCTGAGGCCGAGGCTGAAGGCAGACTGAGGCTGAGGCTGAAGCAGGCTGAGGCTGAGGCTGAGGCAGGCTGAGGCTGAGGCTGAGGCAGGCTGAGGCTGAGGCTGAGGCTGAGGCTGAGGCTGATGCAGGCTGAGGCTGAGGCAGGCTGAGGCTGAGGCCGAGGCTGAAGGCAGACTGAGGCTGAGGCTGAAGCAGGCTGAGGCTGAGGCTGAGGCAGGCTGAGGCTGAGGCTGAGGCAGGCTGAGGCTGAGGCTGAGGCTGATGCAGGCTGAGGCTGATGCAGGCCGAGGCTGAGGCCGAGGCTGAAGGCAGACTGAGGCTGAGGCTGAAGCAGGCTGAGGCTGAGGCTGAGGCAGGCTGAGGCTGAGGCTGGCTGATGCTGAGGCAGGCTGAGGCTGAGGCTGAGGCAGGCTGAGGCTGAGGCAGGCTGAGGCTGAGGCCGAGGCTGAAGGCAGACTGAGGCTGAGGCTGAAGCAGGCTGAGGCTGAGGCTGAGGCAGGCTGAGGCTGAGGCTGAGGCAGGCTGAGGCTGAGGCAGGCTGAGGCTGAGGCTGAGGCTGAGGCAGGCTGAGGCTGAGGCAGGCTGAGGCTGAGGCCGAGGCTGCAGGCAAACTCAGGCTGAGGCTGAAGCAGGCTGAGGCTGAGGCTGAGGCAGGCTGAGGCTGAGGCTGAGGCTGAGGCTGATGCTGAGGCAGGCTGAGGCTGAGGCTGAGGCTGATGCAGGCTGAGGCTGAGGCAGGCTGAGGCTGAGGCCGAGGCCGACGGCAGACTGAGGCTGAGGCTGAAGCAGGCTGAGGCTGAGGCAGAGGCAGGCTGAGGCTGAGGCTGAGGCAGGCTGATGCTGAGGCAGGCTGAGGCTGAGGCTGAGGCTGATGCAGGGTGAGGCTGAGGCAGGCTGAGGCCGAGGCTGAAGGCAGACTGATGTTGAGGCTGAAGCAGGCTGAGGGCGAGGCTGAGGCAGGCTGAGGCTGATGCAGGCTGAGGGTGAGGCTGAGGCAGGCTGAGGCCGAGGCTGAAGGCAGACTGATGTTGAGGCTGAAGCAGGCTGAGGGCGAGGCTGAGGCAGGCTGAGGCTGAGGCAGGCTGAGGCTGACGCTGAGGCAGGCTGAGGCTGAGGCTGTGACTGCGACTGCTGTTGCCACTGCGACTGCCATCGCGAATGCGACCACGACTGCGAGAACAGCAGAATTTTACAACAGGATTCTTATCTGAATCCGCCGACCCCTTGGGGATCATCGGCGTGTGAGATGCTTCCCCCTCCCCAAACCCCTCCCCCGGGAGCCCGGTCCGGTCGATTTGGAGGGGGGGGGGGGGTCCGGCACGAGCGCAGCACGGCCGGGACGAGCGGTTCACGGGGCTTTTCCGGGCCCAAGAGGGCCTCAAGACGGGCCAAGAAGCCCCCAAGAGGCCTCCAAGACGGCCCACGAAGGCCCCGAGACGCCAAACGACCGCTCCAAGACGCCCAAGATGGCCCCAAGACGGGCCAAGAGGTCTCCAAGACGGCCCCCGAGGTCCCAAACAAGCCTCCCAAGAGGGCCCCAAGAGTCTAAAATTGTTGATTTTCCATAGTGTTTTTCGATGTTTTTTGCTTTTCCGCCTTTTCGGCTTCCCGACGCTCCAAGACGGCCAAAGAGGCCCCAAAGACAGCCCCAAGATGGCCCAAGAGGCCCCCAAGACGGCCTCCAGACGGCCCAAGACGGCCCCAACACGGCCCAAGAGGTCCCCAAGACGGCCCAAGAGGGCTCCAAGACGGCACCAAGAGGGGCCCAAGAGGGCGACCAAACATGTTGAAACTCTAGCTTTCTGCCCCCAGGAGCCCCAGGGGGCCCCAAGAGTGCCCCAAGAGGCCCCCAGAGGCCCTCACGAGGCC
>CAUYUJ010013447.1:675663-705663 GCA_963575745.1 Prorocentrum cordatum
TCACACGCTTCGTGGCCCCATAGGGAGCCCCACCGAAGGCCCCAGTGCCACCGCTCGCATGCGTCCCGCAGATTCATTTCGGCACCTCCACCAAACACAGCGTTTCGTGGCCCCACAGGGACCTCCACCGAAGGCCCCAATGGTGCCGCCCGCATGCGTCACCCCCACCCCAGCACAGCATTTCGTGGCCCCACAGGGACCTCCACCGAAGGCCCCAGTGGTGCCGCCCGCATGCGTCACCCCCACCCAGCACAGCGTTTCGTGGCCCCACAGGGAGCTCCACCGAAAGCGGCACCCGCAATGCGATATTCACAACTGCACATGGTTGGGTCCTTCGCCAGGATAATTTTCCCAACCATCCTGTGGTGTTGGGTCCTCGTTTTGAAGAGACGGTGCCCCGCGTTCCTCTCCTCTCCTCTCCTCTCCTCTCCTCTCCTCTCCTCTTCCTTCCCCCTCCTCCCTCGTGCCCGCGCCCGCATGCGTCAGCCACACCCATTTCCCACACGCTTTCGTGGCTCCACTCCACCGAAGGCCTGCATGCACGCTTTCGTGTTTCGTGGCCCCATCTCCATAGGGATGCGTCACACACGGCACAGGTGGCTCCATAGGGAGCTCCACCGAAGGCCCCAGTGCCCGCGCCCGCATGCGTCACCCACACCCATTTCGGCACACCCCTCACACGTTTCGTGGCTCCATAGGGAGCTCCGCCGAAGGCCCCAGTGCCCGCGCCCGCATGCGTCACCCACACCCATTTCGGCACACCCCTCACACGTTTCGTGGCTCCATAGGGAGCTCCACCGAAGGCCCCAGTGCCCGCGCCCGCATGCGTCACCCACACCCATTTCGGCACACCCCTCACACGTTTCGTGGCTCCATAGGGAGCCCCACCGAAGGCCCCAGTGCCCGCGCCCGCATGCGTCACCCACACCCATTTCGGCACACCCCTCACACGTTTCGTGGCTCCATAGGGAGCTCCACCGAAGGCCCCAGTGCCCGCGCCCGCATGCGTCACCCACACCCATTTCGGCACACCCCTCACACGTTTCGTGGCTCCATAGTGAGCTCCACCGAAGGCCCCAGTGCCCGCGCCCGCATGCGTCACCCACACCCATTTCGGCACACCCCTCACACGTTTCGTGGCTCCATAGGGAGCTCCACCGAAGGCCCCAGTGCCCGCGCCCGCATGCGTCACCCACACCCATTTCGGCACACCCCTCACACGTTTCGTGGCCCCATAGGGAGCTCCACCGAAGGCCCCAGTGCCCGCGCCCGCATGCGTCAGCCACACCCATTTCGGCACACCCCTCACACGCTTCGTGGCTCCATAGGGAGCTCCACCGAAGGCCCCAGTGCCCGCGCCCACATGCGTCAGCCACACCCATTTCGGCACACCCCTCACACGTTTCCCGGCTGCATAGGGAGCTCCACCGAAGGCCCCAGTGCCCGCGCCCGCTGCGTCAGCCACACCCATTTCGGCACACCCCTCACACGTTTCGTGGCTCCATAGGGAGCTCCACCGAAGGCCCCAGTGCCCGCGCCCGCACGCGTCACCCACACCCATTTCGGCACACCCCTCACACGTTTCGTGGCTCCATAGGGAGCTCCACCGAAGGCCCCAGTGCCCGCGCCCGCATGCGTCAGCCACACCCATTTCGGCACACCCCTCACACGCTTCGTGGCCCCATAGGGAGCTCCGCCGAAGGCCCCAGTGCCCGCGCCCGCATGCGTCAGCCACACCCATTTCGGCACGCCCCTCACGCGTTCCGTGGCCCCATGGGGGGAGCTCCGCCGAAGGTCCCAGCGGGTGTGCCCGCATGCGTCCCGCACACCCATTTCGGCACACCCCTCGCACGTTTCGCGGCTGCATAAGGAGCTCCGCCGAAGGCCCCAATGCCCGCGCCCGCATGCGTCAGCCACACCCATTTCGGCACACCCCTCGTACGTTTCGTGGCCCCGTAGGGGGGCTCCACCGAGAAGATATTCACAATTGCAGTATTCACAATTGAATATGGTTGGGTCCTTCGCCAGGATATATATATATATATATATATATATATATATATATATATATATTATATTCATATATATATAATGGCATTTATCAAGCCTACAGATCCAGCACAATGGGGGCGTCCGCATCGTAAGTGACGTCCGCGACAATGGAGAGGGCGTCGGAGTAATCCGGGGCGTACCCAGCAGGAGCTTCTGCCGTGGGGTCTACCGCATCGGCCATATCTTTAGCTTCGTCAGCTCCATGCTGGTCGTCTTCTCCTGGTTTGGGCGAAGCAGCTTTCCCCGCATTGGAATCACGGTTGAATGTATTTCAATAGCGGTCAGGTGAAATATTCTTCTATGTCTTAATATATTGAAATATGTTTTGGGCTGTAGCTTGTTCGTAGTCGTCTTCCGTCAACTGCTCGTTGTATGGCGTTGTATTTGGATCGGCGCAATAACCCCTACCATTGCCGTGAGACCAGACCCGCGGTGTCTTGCGGAAGTAGGGGCTCCTTGATGGGCGTCTCATGGGGCAGCCGAGCCTGCGGTCGGCATGCTCGAAGCATGTGCAAACAACGCCTCAGTGAAGTTCCCGTTCCTCGATGATGGTCCTCTTGAGGTCGCGCTTCATGAGGGCTTCTTACGTTTTGACAGCCCCTGTCCTTTTTGAGCGAGTGGCCTTGTCATGTTCATTTCGATCAACCTCGCGGAGAGAATGCCAGCGACGAATCCGGTGCTCAGTCCAACCTTGTCCAACCACTGTTGCATTATATCTGGGTCTATGCACTGACGAGCCAATCCAGCATCCGAGTAGCTAACAAGGCGCTGCATTTCGTCTTCCGGATATCCTTCGCGAGGTTCTCCCCCCTGTGGCGGGCGCCCCCGCAGACGCCTCCCTCCTCGGGGGGGCGCCAGGTCCATTGACCTTTCATGGGCGGGGCCCTTGGCCCCCTCGCATCAGGAGGATGAGGGCGCCGAAGGCCGCTTGAGCGAGCGCCGCTGGAGCGCGCGCGCGGTCGGGCGAGCCAACGGGGGCCCGGCCGCGACGTGCCAGACGTGCGTCGTCTTTCCATTGTTCGTCATCGTCGTCGGCGCGATACTTGCGTCTTGCCGATCGCTCCTGGCGGCTCATGGGGCGGTCCGAAGCTACGAACGCACGTTGAAATCCATCGTCGCGGCCGAGCTCGCACTGAACGCGCCCAGACAAATCGCTAACATCTCGCGGGTATCCCCGCAAAGGGTCATCATCGCTCAATTCCGTGTTTGTCGGGTTGCCTATGGCCCGAGGATAAAGCGCCAACTGCGTTTCCTCCTCTATCGCAGGAATAGTGGCTTCTGAATCCGCGGCGCCCCCGCCATTTCGTCATCTCCTTCGGCGGGCGCGTGGAAGTTCTCGACGCATTCAATATCAGCTGGTTGCCCCGCGATGGGCATGCCCAGCCAGTCTGCCAGATCGACATCATTGTAGCCAGTGAATGCCGCCTCGAACAGCCCGTCGGCATAACTCTCGAGGAACATACTGGCACTCAAATATCTGGCAGCCATGAAGTTAACAACTGCAACTGAGCTATCGGCAGGGCCGGCCAAAAGTGACTCCCAGTCAACATACTGTATATCCGAGTCAGCTTGAGCCAAATGCATCGACGGATTTCTGCCTCTCCCATCGCCCTGAGGGCACTCGCGGCGAAAATGCTGTGTGCCATGGCATATGTCACACTCCGTAATTTTACCGTGGGCATTCTTTGGGTGCCCCCAGCGCCCCTTGCCTGTTCCCGATGTACGCCTGCGGCCCATGCCTGCGCCTAGGAATATCTCTTCATATTGTGGCCCGGTAAGGGGTGCCGGGGATGCTAACATGCCTCTGCCATGCAATCGCCGCCGCTTACCTGCACCCTTACCTCGACCCTTGCCTTCTCCTTTGAGCGCCTGTCGGACGATGCGCCGCGCCTTGCGAACTGGCTTCTTCATAAATCGCCCCCACCTGCATTTATGTTTATGGTAACCTAAGAATAACCATTGCGCCTGTTGTTCTTCCGTGAGGTACGTAGACATATCGGAGTAGTCAGGGGCAATAGCCTCGTCGTCCGAAGACGCGTCGGTGCCAGTGCCGGAGTCGAAGTCGGACTCAGCGGGTTGCCCCGCTGAGCCCATTAGGGCTGCGGCTTGCGCAGGGGCCACCGCGTCGGGCGGCCCTCGAAACCTGGCCCAGGAGTCTTGCGACCCCGAGGCCGAACAACCATTCTGAGCCTGTAGTGTAGAGGTCTCTGTTGGTAACGGATCGCCATTCCAGACATCATTAGCAGGTTGCCCTGCGTTCGCCTCAACGTGGAAGGTCTCGGTTCGACGACCGTGACTGAAAATACCACCAATACTGCCAGGGGTTCTCTCAGCAATGTGAGCACATGACCTCGCGCGTTAACGTGGAGAACCAAACTGTTGCTGGTCCCTCGGCATGCGGTGGTTTAGTGGCTGCAGGAGTTGCCGTGCACGCGATGTCCCCACTCCAAGGGCTCTGAATAACATAACTGCTAGAATTTGGAAGGTGGGGATGTTAAAGTCTGCCCTTTCAGCTTCATGGCGGGCTATCTCGAAGCGTGCCGAAGTCTGGTCGATCCGTTCTCCCGCATGGAGTCGGAAGTCAATGAAAGCTGTACCAGAGTTGGGTTGGCGTTCCTCTTCTAGGTTCGCGAACTTCGTACTTAAGAGGAAAGTGATGTAGGTGGCGCCATCGGTGTGGCGGCCACCTATGTTAACGCCGAAATTGATAACTGCTGGGGGAACTCTCATGGCTATGATCCGTGCGAGGCCCCCCGAGCCTCGCTGCAAAGCTGCAGCTGGTTGGGAGGGCGTCATGTTGCCTGTGGCCACGTTGATCCAGGCATGCGCCTCGCGGACGAATTCGCGGAAAGGTACTTGACCGGGCGGGTGCCAATGGGGGCCGGTCGTTCTTGTGTCGTCTCCGCCACGCACATGTCCTACCGCACGCCCGATAGCGACCCATGTAAGCCCAAAGCTAGTAATACCAATCCAATGGCCTCGCAGGTCGTAATCGGATGTAGTTGGTTGGGGTTTGCGGTATGTGGTCGTAAGCCTGCGTGGGGGGTGGGGGCGGCGCAATGTCGTATCGCATGTTTCCATGCATCATGTCTTCGAGAAAGTTTCTAATTGGAGTAGGCGGGTGGATTCCAAGAGTGTAGTAGCGCAGGAATGTAGGACGCAAGTCAGAGGCCTCCGCGTAGGCAGAAGTGTCACTGCAAGTGTCCTTGCTATGTTGCGTAGTTATATACATTCCCCCGCGCAGACCCAGTGCACCCTGATGTCCCACCACGTCAGTAGTCCACCAAATAGTGCCGTGGATGGTGCGGAGTAGAGCTAGAGCTGACCACCATAGGCCAGCTCCGCTACCAAGTTTGAAAAGGGTTGGGAGGCCCAACCAGCAGCTTCGCCGCAGGCGAACCCCAGCTCCCGCTCTGTTGTACCGTAATAACGATAGTCCCAGTAGTAGGGGGCGAGCCATCTCAAGCAGTTTTGGTATCGATGGCAAATGGTACATCTCGCGTTGAGGTGTGGTCAAATCTGTGCGGCCGGCCGCTTCGAGCCAAGCATCCGCGGATGCACGCTCGTTCCCACTCGCATGCAACACCCAGTCCACTTTAGAGACATATATTTTTATACAACTGTATATATATACACACAAGACTACAGTGGCGCTTCGCGCCATGCAGATTGGTCCTTGAAGTTTGGTATGCAAGCGGAATGGCAGGAAGGTCAAGCCGACAATCTAGCGAGAATTCCTTGTTGTCTTTTCCGGCATCGCCGTTATTGTAATGACATTCGTTTTCAATCCTCAGCGTTTCTTTTTCATCATTCTCGCCATACCCTGCGCATTCATCTCCTGCTCCTCAGCTCTTTTTGCGGAGGCTCCTCCTTGGAGAGCCTCTGGGGGCCTCGCTGGGCGTGTTCTGGGGGCCTCTGGGGGGCTTCCTCGGGCCACCCTGCCTCCAACCGCGGTCTCCCTGAACGACCGGGTCACGGTTTGGAATGCTTCGGAGGGCGTCTCGGGGCCATCTTGGGCCGACATGGGGCTCTTTAGGGTCATCTTGGACCCGTGTTGTGCCAGCTTGGCGCTATCTTGGACTGCCTGGAAGCCCTTTCGGATGGTTGTGGGGCGCTTTTGGAGCCTCCCAGGCGGCTTCGGACGCCCAGAAGAGCGCCGTCTTGGAGCGTCGGGAAGCCGAAAAGAGGAGTCACCCAAAACCCGAAGAAAGTCTATGATTTTGGCCTCTTGGGGCCTTCTTGGGAGTGCTCTTGGATTCTTCTTTGGACGTTTTGGAGCGATCTTTGGGGGTATGTCGGCTTCTTGGGGGTCGTCGTGGACCGTATTGGGGCTCTCAGGGGGTCGTTTCGGGAGCGCGCCGGAACGCCTGGAACCCGTCTGGGGCCGTCTTCGGGCTCTCGCGAGGTTCTCCAGGGTCGTCTGAAGGGTTGCCTGGAGGCCCAGGGAAGGCCAAATTCGTTAGGGGGGGCTTTTTCCGCGTCCCCGGCCCTAAAAAATACAAATAGGAATACACACACACACACACACAACTGCATTGGCGCTTCGCGCCATGCACCTTCGTCCTTGAAGTTTGGCATGCAGGCGGAAAGGCAGGAACGATCAAACAATTTAGCGATAACTCCCTGTTGTCTTTTCCAGCATCGCCGTTATCATAATGAGATTCGTTTTCCTTCCTCCATGTTTTGTTTTCCTCCTTCTCGCCCTAATTACCCTGCGAATTCTTTCCCATCCTCCTCAGCTCTCTTTGCGGAGGCTCCTCCTTGGAGAGCCTCTGGAGACACGCAAAAGTTTGCTCAGCTTTCTTAAGGCCTTCTGGAGGCCTCGCTGGGCGTGTTCTGGGGGTGTCTGGGGGCTTCCTCGGGCCACCCTGCCTCCAACCGCGGTCTCCCTGAACGACCGATTTGGCATGATCCGGAGGGCATCTTGGGGCCATCTTGGGCCGAGATGGGGCTCTCTGAGGCTATCTTGGAACCCTGTTGTGCCGTCTTGGCGCTATCTTGGACTGCCTGAAAGCCCTTTCGGATGGTCTTGGTGCGATGCTCGAGCCTCCCAGGCGGTCTCAGACGCCCAGAAGACCGAAGAACAGGGCATTCCCAAAATCAACCTTGGAACATCAATGTTTTTCAACGGTTTGGAAGCCTCTTGGGGGTCTGGTGGATGTCTGGTGCCTCTTGGAGGCCTCGAGGGGGGGGGGCGTTCGGCCGCCCTCCTGACCGATTGGGGCCCGTTGCCTAGGCCCAGCAAGGGTTTCCAGTTCTGAAACGCCTTGGGGGCCTCCTGCAGGGGAGCCCAGGGGGTCGCTGGGGCCACGGATCCAGGGGGTCCAGAGGGTCCTGGGATTCGGGGGGTCCGATTTCGGGGTGGGGTCTCAGGTAGTTCAAACATATGAGTGTGTGTGTATGTATGTATGCATGAATGTGTACATACATACATACATAATGTATACATACATGCATGCATGCATAGATACACACATACACACATACACACATACATACATGCATGCATGCATACATACAGACAGATATCCATACATCCATACATCCATCCATCCATCCATCCATCCATACATACATACATACACATCTCTCCACCTTCTAGGTCGGCCCAGACTCCCTGCCACGCAGGACGATTACGAATCTCTGTTTCCACTTTTTCATGCAGCAGGCGAGCTATACATTCGAATCCTTCCGAAACGAGGCAGCACAGACAACTCGTGAGGAAAGAAACGCAAAGGTTTTGCACAAAAGACGCTCCAGGGAGGCAGCGGGAGGGAAGTCTCGAGCGAAATAGTTTACATATACGCGGGCCTCAACGAAGCGAGAGATACAACAATCAAAGATTTAAAACATCTCTCCACCTTCTAGGTCGGCCCAGAGTCCCTGCCACGCAGGACGATGACGAATCTCTGTTTCCACTTAATCATGCAGCAAGCGAGCTATACATTCGAATCCTTCCGAAGCGAGACAATACAGACAACTCGTGAGGAAAGAAACGCAAAGGCGTTGCACAAAAGACGTTCCCATACCACATGCATTTACTGGAGGCCCTCTTGGAATGACTGAAAGACAGAGGCCTCCGCTGCCGCAACCCGACGGGCAAGGTCCGCGGGAAGGCGAGCTGCTTGCAGAAGGAGCCGACCGCTCTTTTCGTACCGCTTCACGGACTTAGGATGGGCTCATCGGCCCCGCTTCTGAAGTAAAGCAAGACTGCGAGACCCCACGAGAACGTCATGACTAGGAGCAGAGTGTCTGGCCACATGTGGTGTCAGGGGGCCTAGCTTGTCAAGGAGCGAACGGCTAAACTTCCTAAAGAGAGCTTCATACTTAGCCAAGGTTAGGCTTGGGAAAAAAAAGTCGTCGGAGCTGGCGTTTGTTCCGCTACGCCGAGCCCGCGTGTCCAGCACAGAGCCAATCCACTCACGGCCTGGCGAGTTGAGCACGACCGTGTCATCGCTCTCGCCGGTCTTCGTGGTCTCGCCGAGGTCGGAGTTCCCAATGACCACGGCCCATCTAGCACGAGCCAGTCTTGAAGGGAGCGCAGACGGTCGAACCACCGAACACCAGCGCAGCTCGCAGATCTCGGAGGGTCTCAGGTAGGCGTGCAGCTGGATGGCGAAGGCGACCGCAGCGTCCACGTGGCCGCTCTTCAGGAAAACGACCATGAAGAGGAAAAAGACGCAAAGTGGCCAAAGATGCCGAGAAGAGCCTGGGAACCGTCGAACCCAACCTTTCATCGCCTCTCTGGACATCACAAGTCGGGCGGATTTGGCAACGTCGGCCCGAGGGAAGGTCAGGAAACCCCACAACGCGCATCGCCCCTCAACAGGATGTCGGGCATCGCTCATGAGGTCGTCAAAATACTTGCACATCAAATGATCAATCTTGGATTCGGGGGCCCACTGGAAATCCTCTGCGCGCGCGGCCCAGTCGAAGAAGTCTCGAACAGCAGCTCCATATCGTTCCAAGGAGACCGCTGTGATATATCCAAAACGTGCAACACCGCCATCGACAGGAACTGGGGCCCGAGGCCCAAAAGAGAGGCTCCTGCCCTTGATGGCTTCCACGAAGTTACAGGCGCGGGAGCGCCGGCCAGCGGCCTTTCTGGCCTCTGAGGGCGCGGGCCGCTTGCTTCCGGGCTGCCTCGAGGTTGGAGTCCTGGAAGAAGATGATGTACGGCCGGAGGTGATCGTACCTGCTCCCGAGGTTGTTCGGGTCGGCGGCTGCGACAAGCCCGAGGTCAGGCTCCACCTGAAGCCGTCGCCGAGCCGGTCGGAGACGGCCGCGGGCGCGTGAAGCCGGCCGTCGCGCAGCATCGCGTAGCCGAGCTTGCAGGTCACCGTCGTCTGGGGCCTCAGGACCGCCTCGAGCGCCTGCAGGCGCTGTCATGGAGGCGGCGCGTGCCCATGCTGCGCAAAGGGCGCGAGGATAGGCTCCGGCGCCTGCAGTCCGGTCGCGAGGGACCCGAGCCCCTGACGGCAACGCCACCGACTCAAAACCCCGCAACTCCACATGAACGTGATCTCTTGAACACACAGAAGCCAAAGACGACAAAGCAAAGAAATTCGTGAGGAGCGCCGTCGGTTTCAGGTGTGAGGCCCCATAACTACAGAGCACGAATAGTACACGGAAGACATCAGGAAGACCTGTAAGCTCCCGCACAGGGCCAAAGTCCCAGAGCCTTGAGGATCTTGGGTTCTCGATGCTCAAGAAAACTCCGTTTCGTGAACACTCGTAAGCCGCACGACAGCTGAACAGAGCCAGAGCGACACCGATACGTTCTTTTTGACGAGCTTTATCATGATCTTGTATGTTGTGCCGAGCCCGAGACCAGACACAACACGGGGTGCCCATATGTATATACCAAAAGAGTCCCCTCCGAATACCTTTCAAGAAGATGAGCTGGACCGCGGGATCGAAGAGGTCATAGTAGGGCCCATCTTTGATGTCCACGCAAGGGGACGTCCTCAGGTTGAGCTCCTTGAAAGCCTACGAGAGTCCGCCCTCCCCCGAGAACAGCTCCAGAAAGCCCTGGCCACGTCGGGCCCGCCTCAGAAGTTCAGCATGTGCCAGGCGAAGAGCGGGGCTGGCGGTTTGAATAGTCGCCGATGGCGTAGACGTGGAACACGGGCAGGACGATCGATGAGATTGATCGGCGCACGACTCTCGAGGCTGTACTTCTGGCACTTTAATGCTCTCGACATCGGCGGGCGGATGCCCTGCGAGGCCGAGTCCAGGAGGCAGGGGACCTATCTCCACTATCTTGCCAAGGGAAGAACGAGAGGGGGAAGATGTTGAAGTGTCTTTCTTATCCTGTTGGAAGTAGCCTTTGCTGGGAGAGGTCCGCTCGAAGCGACGAGACGGTTCGTCAGCCACGTTGAACTTTGCGTTGGCATTCCGCAGTCTCCAACGCACTCTACATCCGATAATGTAGGCCGCCGCGCGTCGGCATTGTGCGTTCGGGGCTGCTGAGCGGCTAGACCGCCCTTTGTCCAGGCAGCCAACGCAGACCATGGAATCCACAATGGAAACAAGGCGGTTCCGCAGCGGCGGCGGACGCGGCAGGCATGTCGGAGCCCCATCGCAGCAGCGCGGGCCTCCTTCACATTGATGCGTTCGCCGGGCCAGCGCCACCGCTTCGAGGCAACCAGCCTAAAGCCCTCAGGGTCGAACCACGAGGCTGGAAGCGGCGGCGCCCGAGGGCCCACCTCCGGCAAGGCGTCATCGTCATCGGCGCAGCCGCTGCCATGGCGTCAAGCTCGGCGAGGCCGGGCGCGAGGTCGGCCGGCTGACGGCGAGCCGTCCTCTGGCTTGGCCTGCATCCACTGGCCGAAGGCGGTCGCCAGGCCAGCGCCGCTGTAGGGCGAGGAGGCTGGACATCGGAGCCCGGCCTCGCCGCTGCGCGTACCTGCATCCTGAGGCTCGCCGCGGAGGTCCGTCGCGCCGTAGCCCCCCATATCGGCGACGTCTGAGGTAGAGACCAGGCCGACGCGAGGACCTCGAATATGCTGTCGGAAGCTCCACTTCTCCTTCCACCGGAAGGCCGTGCGGAGCTCCTCGGCGCGGGCCCTCTTGCACATGAGCCCGTGCCCAAGGTCGGCGGAGTCATTGGCGCACACGCGCGGCGCGTAGGGCGCTGCCAGGTCCACCTCCGTCAGCCACACAAGGCCTACTACGATGCGCATATCCTGCTTGACCTCCCGGGGCAAAGCGGCGCGCTTGACCCAGGCCGACTCCGCGAACCGGTAGGCGGAGGACAGCGCGGCGTAGCCTGGCCGGGCGAGCATCAACAGAGAGATCGCGTGTCCCAACCAGACCTCCATGTGCTCGCCACGCATCTTGCCTCGCGCTAGCAGGGCCCGAGTGGCCAAGTCAAACCTCCGGATGCGAGAAGCCTTGTTGCGGAGGCGCCCGTGCTTGAGGTCGAGCTCGATCCCCGCCGTCTCCAAGTGGGTGACGACGTCGGGGTAACTCCAGCAGATGGGCAGCCCGCGTCGATCGGCCTCCCCATGGAGAGCTGAGCTGGCCTCGTGAGCTAGGGTCGCCGTCCTGGAAGCCAGGATCGGGGCAAAGTTTGACCGGGATAAAAATCATGCTCGGTTTTTCAAATCACCGGGGGCGCCGCCGAACGGGCCTGCCACGCCTTGGGCGCCATCGGCTTCGCGAGGGAGGAAATGCGCCCCGGCGCGGATGAGGCCGCGGCGCGCATTTGGCCGCGCGCACGCCCAAGGGAATTCAGCGCCAAGCGCCTTTCACTCCAGAAGACCCGACGTCAACAAAACAAACTTGAGGCCCCAAAGGGGCCCCACAGAGGCGGACCGCAAAAACAATCACGCAACCAACGCAACGAATAACACGTGTAAATGTCAAAAAGCACAGTACTCAGTGACCTCTTCGGCCACGCAACACCGCGGCAATGCCCAAGAAGGCATTGGAAAAAGGGCCCGCGCGCGGCCTGGCGACTTCCCCGCGCCGCCCCAGGGTCCCCGAAGCGCGCCGAAATCACCGTAGAAAAAACCCCGGAAAGTCTTTGGAAGGCCCCCGCACCACGCAACATCCGCCACCGAATCTCGCGGACACCTAGCGCGCGCGCGCGGGCGTCCACCATGGATGCCCAACTCCCGTTTCGGAGACAATCGCGCGCAACCGCCCGGGGGCTTCGGCGCCCTCGCGATTGGCCCAGGGGCCCGCGGGCCCCAGGGAATCGAGGGCCGAGTTCGCAACTCCGGAAGCATCGGGCGCGGCGCCAGCCACTCGCTCGTCTCTGGCTGACAGCAGGACGCCTGGAGATGCGGTAAAACCTGAGGAACCGCTTTTCAGAGATTCACAAACCAGAAACCGGGGCGCGCCAAATTCTCGCGTCCGAACTTCTCTGAGAATCTCTGAAAATCTCTGAACTAGCCACCCCGCGTGGAACATTCCCATAAACCCGAAACCTCGGAGCTGGCCGAAACTCCCTGAAAGTTTTTCGGCCCGCGAAATTTGGCGCGCCCGGATTTCTGGCTCCGAGATTCTCTGAAATCGGCCTGCGGCGGCGCCCAGCAGGTCCTCGCGCGCCCAGGGTGGGGGCCGTGGACATCGCGGGCCGCGATGGTCCCGACCACGAGGTCATTCCTCCTGCCCCTCGACGAGTCCACGCTCATGGACACGCTCTCTGCGCTGAGCGTGGACCGCGCCATCCGCCGGTACTTCTGCGCGACGACAGCCAACTGGCCGCCGACGGACAAGGCGATTCTTCTCCGAGCTGCGCGCGCCACCGAAAACGTACAGTAGCCCCGGGCTCGGGGAGAAACACTTTCGAAGCATTTTCAGGCCGCCAGCGTCGTGGCTGCCGACCCGCCGCGCGCCGACCGCGAGACTAGCTGGGCCCGCTACGTCCACGGCGGCGGGCGGGCGCCCAAGAGAGCTGTCGCCGCGGTGCGCGCGGCGGGGCGCCCGCCCCACTGCAACCGCACATGCGGCCTCCATGGCGCCACAGGCGTAATATGTGCGACGCGCTCTCGGGCCCCCCATCAACGCATCGGCCAGCGCCCAAGTCCCTGAAACGCAAACCTACTGCGCCCCCCGTGCAAGCCGTGCACCCGCTCCCAATGCTCGCGCAAACCAGCTTTCCTGCCCGCCCTAAACAGTTGAATTGAGCGCCCATGTGCTTCTTGGGCTCCTCAAGCCCTCGAAAAGTCCTTGGGGAACTTCTGCGAATGCGCGCGCTGCGCTCCACAATTCGGCATTCTATTTTTCTTTGGAACTCTCCCAGAATCTCTGGTTCCGATTTGTCCTGATCTTCCGCTCAGACGTAGACGCTCCCCAGCGCAGTCGACTCGCTGAGGTCAGGCGCAGGGCGCCGCTCCTTCACCATGCCCGGCTCGGCCGAGGAGCTAGGCCGGAGAGCCCGACGCGTCATCGAAGAGGCCGCCTCTTGGGCAAAAAACAAGGCCCACGACCAGCCCATGCACATAGCCCGCATGCAGTGGTAGAGGACAACGTCATCGTCCGCGTGGACCATCTGATTCAAGTCCGGGCCCCAGAAGGCGCCCACGGCAATGCCGTAGGTGCCCCGAATCGCGGCGACCGGCAGCGGGTCGTCGAAGCCGAACCACTCCGACAGGCCGTCGATCGCAAAGTTGTAAAAACAGTCCTCCACGTCAGCCTCGTTCCCGCGGGGGCCCCAGTCGACAACGCCACCGACGCCGTCGAAAGAGTCGCCCCCAACAGAGAAGTCAAAGTCTGCAAGGGCGCCTGCCGACCCAAGTCGGGCGGTCGGGGGCGCGCGGTGGCAAGCGTTCGCCTGCCCAGCGTCCACGATCACCCTGATCTCGCCCGGTTCCCTCTTCTTCGCAAAAAAAGAGGGCTGCTCGAGCCCGCAGACGGCGTCTGAAGGTGATGAGTCCCAGCTCGCACAACACCCCGAACAAACGCCAGCGCTCTAAACGACTGGAACGAAGAACGGGATCCCAATAAGGCTCGATGGGATCAGTCGTCTGGCGCATGAACTCCATCCCCCCCTCATCTTTCTCGATGTACTGAGCTGGTTGGCGGAGCATCTCCGCCGCCAAAGGTGGTGGGAAGTTGGCCGCAGAGCGCGGCAGCGCCCGTCCTTTCGCCACCTTGAGCTTTGTCAGGTCGAACGGTGCGAGGTGCTTCGGCTCCTGACTGCACAGGTCCTTGGTGGCCAGTAGCTCACGCGCGGCCCCCTCGGCCGTGAGACCCGGGGGGGGAGGCCCCACTGCGTCGACGCGCTCCGCGATGCTGTCCAAGACCCACTCCTGGACTGCGGTCGGGGCCTGAGCTGAATGCCGAGCCTGGTGAAACGAGTCCGAGTTTGGTTGAGAAGCAGCGAGGTGGCTGAGCGAAGCCCGTGCCTGGTGAACCCGCCGTTGCTGCTCGCGACGACCCCAAAGCTGTTCAAGCTGAGGGCCCGAAAATTGCGGCAGAGGGAACGGGCCCCCACGCCTACGTCTCGAAGGCCCCCACCGGGTAGAATGTCCCCGATCGTGATAGACAGCGCCGGGCTGAGCTCGAGGATCAGACTCAGCCCGGGAGGCGCCGTTCACCCCGGCGCCTGCTCGTCACCCTTGCCGCCGCCACCGCAGCCGCCTCGACCCCGACCGCGCCCTCGGCCCCGCCCGCGACCCCGACCTTTGGCATCGGGGTCTCGCGGTCCACGCGAGACCTGCAGGGCGCGCTGCTCCTCGTTCCAGAGGCGGGTCTGCTTGAAAATAGCGGCCTAATCCTTGAGGCGGCTCGCCACCAACTCCGTGAAATCGTTGGTACTGGCCTGGCCCTGCTCGGTCGTCGGGGCGCGCAGCACGATGTCCAGACCCCCGTAGTCTGGGTGTCTCGGATTACGAGACACGGCGGTCTCGCCCTGACAAATTCTCCGCATGATCAACTCAGAACTCACAAGATTCGTGCCGTCGAGCTGGTCAGTCTGGATGGTTAGGCGGACTGCTTCACACAAAACGTAGTGCATGTGGGCCACCGCAGAGAATTCACTGATTCCCGAGAGCCGTGCCCACTGCCCATGATAAGACGTCAGGTCGCCAGGGCCGTTCCGAACTGACGTGCGCCACTCCTTAGCAACTCTCGGCCCTGGCATGATCCAGTCATCGAACGTCGTCTCGCGCATCAAAGACACTGCCTCACTCAACGCGAGGTGACGACGTCCCGAAGCATTACGATGATCTCCCAAAACTCGCAGATCTCCTGTACCAGACTTACGAGAAGCCTTCCAAGCCTCCAACTGATTCGTCTGGATCCGGTCAACAAAAACTTCCATACCGTTGACCAGAGCGACGCCCTTGGACTGGCCAAGGGTGGCCTGCTGAACCTCCGGGTCGGACAGGACTTGGGCAAACCTGAGGTGATCTGTCTCCGCGATCCCCCATGCATTACTCTCGATCTCTATGTCCTGATCGTCATCGCCCAAAATGGCGGCCTGCACAGCGGCCTGGCGCTTGAGAGCGAGGAGCTCAGCCCGAGGCGCTGGATCAAACCCGTAAGTCTGAGCACGCTGGGCTGCTGGAAACATGGAATTCCTATCCAAGACTATGTGGCGCTGCTCGAGGAGATTGTGTCGAACCAACTCGAAATCCGGTGCGATCGCAATCCACACCCCAGCCGTGATCTTCTTGGCCAGGATGCGATGATGCCAGATCACTCCTCCAGCATCATCGGGATAATTTACCAGAACTTGGGGTCCTGGGATGTCCAAAGTGTCCATCTCTGATGCCGTTCGTCAACTGGGCAGAAGACGCAACAGGTGCCGCGGGAGTCGTCGCTCCTGGTCCTCCGAAGACTCGAAGTCCCTGCGTCACGAACACCCTGATGAATTGGAACACACCGATAAGGACCCAACCCGTGAACACTCCGATGAAAACGCCGATGGTCAGCCAGAAGCTCCAGGCACATTCAGGATCCTGTGAGGCCGGGCGCTCGCCTGTCGGGGCGGGTGCTGAAACTGAAGTAAGACCTCCGCACGTACAGGAAGGGCAGGCTGGGCAAGCAGGACAGGAGCCGCACGTCACCGAAGGAGTTGACGGGCAGGCGGGCACTGACGGGCAGGGCGGTGCCGCTGGGCACCTGCTCAGGTAGGATAGCAAACTGTTGGCTGCTAGATCCTGGAGGCGCTGCTGCCACATCGGCCTTTACGACTTGAGCGAAATAATTTACAGATACGCGGGCCTCAACGAAGCGAGAGATACAACAATCAAATATGAAACAAATACATACATACGTACACACGTACACACATACACACATACACACATACATTAATGCATACACACCCACATATATACATGCATGCATGCATGCACGCATGCATTGCATTGCATTGCATTGTATTGCATTCCACTCCACTCCACTCCATTCCATTTCATAGCATGACATTCCATGACATAACATGTCAGTGCATTTCATGCCATTACATTACATAAATACGTACGTACGTACATACAAACACGCACCTACATACATACACACATGCATACATGCATACATGCATACATGAGCACATGCATACATACATTTACACACATACATACACACATACATATATGCATGCATACATGTACACATACATTGTATGCATACATGCATGCATGCATACACACATACACCTACACAGTGCGCATCGCCCCCACGTTCTTCCGCTGCAAGAAGGGCATCGAATCCGCCCTCCTCGGCCCCTGCGCTCTGGTCGGCGGCGAGCCAGGTGGGAAGTGGTAAGGAAGAGGCCCTCTTAGAAGGCGGCGGGGCTTCTCACAAGCCCTCTGGCCTTCTGCAAAGTATTCTGCGTCCTCGGATAAGGCTCAGAAAACTTCTCGCACGGCCTGAGGCCTTCCGAGCCTTCTGAGAAGGCCTGCCACTTCTCACTTTTCCTCGGTTGCCCTTGTAGTAGCCTTTTCGTTTCCCCTCGCGACTGTTCTCATCTTTAGCTTTGACTCTGCAGCGCCTGGCAACGTGGCCCGTTTGGCCGAAATTGTAGCAAATTGCACACATCTCTTTTACCTTTCTCCTTCCTGTCTGCATGCACGTCTCCTTCGCCCCAGCCGTGGTCGTCATTCCAGCCTGTGCTGCCATTTTCGTCCAGGGGCCACCCGTTGCCCTCTTCGTCAAATTATCCGCGGTAACTTCCCTGATAGGCGACTTGTTCAAAGCACTCTTCTTCCCTGCCCACTCCCCCGACACCCATCGCATCGCTGTTTTTAGCGTCGGCATCCGATCGTTTTTTTTCCGAACACAATCCTGGCATCTCAAATAAAATTTCTGATGCGTTTCCAACGATAAGGAATCGGGTGACCTAGAACACTAATGCTGCAACCGTCGACCCAGTCCCCGGCGCGTGTCGCCATGATCTTTAGAGCCGTTACCTTGAACGGTAAGAGCAGTTCATTGATGCACCGCTTTTCTCGAGCTTTTCTACCAGTGCAGTCCGCTGCTCGAGCTGGACCGATGCGCCACTTATCTTCTCAGGCCCGTCGGGGCTCATGGCTGAACTCAACATTGGCAAATTATGTAACCACTGTTACGTCAGAGTACCATTGATAGACTGTTCATCTAAGCGATCAGTCCTTCACCTTCCTCGGGGCCGTGCAATCTGCCTCGCGCCTCAACACTCTCCAATTTCTCGGTCAGGATGCACCGTCAATCCTCGTCCAGTGTGAATTCAATCGTCGTCCGAAACGTATTCGTCTCCTTGGTTTCTTCTTCGCTCTTCTACTCGGTTGATGCTCTATTCTGATCCGCTGCTATCAGCATCCCGCTGAGCATTACTATGGTATCGCCTTGCTCGGGTCTGGTACGGTTCAGTCCATCGCTTCTAACTGTGAATTCAATAATTTGAGACCCTCTCGGTTCTTATTGTTGACCTGCGCCACTGCGTTTAGTAGACTGTCAGTCCGTTCCCGGAACTTCTTCCGATCTCCGTTGAAATTTTTCAACCACTAGATTGCCTTTGATCCGCTCACGGGCCTTTCCAACTGACTAAGCGCGGATCAAATTGGTGTTAATTTATTCGTCTGCTGGTCTCTCCTATTCGGCCACTCGCATCTACACTTGCGTGGTATCCGCTTCGTTTTCAGTCTCGCGATTGATGGTGATCAGAATGCTGCGCTACATGTTATTTAACGTTCTCGTTACTGACATCACGCGTTCGCTCGGCAAGTCTTGTTTACCCGCGCACTCGTTCTGCAAGGTAGTTCGTCATCGCGCCATGATTAGCCAGCAGGCCGGCTTTGACAAACTCATCGTCACCTTTGCCGAAGGCGGCAAGGTTGCATTCAATCCAATATTGCCGTGGTGTAAATTTTGGTGTGCCTGCCCTCATTGCCAAAACCTCGCTCCGCTGCCGTGCACATGTGTCAGAACGACCTTGACCAAGATAGAGCACTGTTTTACTAGACGGTCAACACTGAAACTGTACACACCACCTGACGGCGGCCATAAGTATTCGGCCAACCGCCGACGGTTGCACAGTAGCCTGGTGTCCTTCTCTGAAACACCTCTTTCTCCTCCTCCTCCTTCTCCTCCTTCTGCTCCACACCCTGCTCATCCTCCATCGTCCCCTCTTTGGGGTACGATTCCACTGCATGCTCCTCCACGCCCCTGATCAGGGCAACTCGTTTGGCCATCGTTTCTGGTGGGACTACGCGAAACGTCCAAAATAACTCTACAACGCAGTGTCCAACGTCCGTCGCCACGACACTGTCCACGAACATCGCAAGCTCATGGAGGAGGAGCGAGGGCAAAGAGGAGGAGGGAAGGGAAAAAAGGGGCCGCGGCGCTGTGCGGATAGCCTCCCCGGCCCAAGCGGTCACCGATATAATGCAGACACGTACGGCGGCATGCCAGGGGAAGACGGAGGAAGGGAGAGAACAGCACTCCACAGTGGAAGGGGTGCACGCCCCCACTTCATCATCACAGTAAAAGCGGAAACGACAAGAGAGCGAAACGAGAGAGAGAGAGAGAGAAAGAGAAAAAAAAAAAAAAGCCAGAAAGGGAACATAATGGACGCCAAATCACAACACGAGGCTCCCGCGGCGGGCCACACCCGAGGATCCGAAACATGTGTACATGTAGAATGTGTAGTAAGACGAGCACAACCAAAGCACAATGCAACATAGGCTTGACAAGTGAAGTGTCTGATGGAAACAACTGCACGGCACCATGGCGTCACGCACCGATCTACCTGTGGCGGCGGAGGGGGAGGACGAAGAGGAGGAGGAGGAGGAGGAAGAGGAAGAGGAGGAAGACGAGGAGCAGGATGAGGACAAGGACAACGACGGACCGACGACGAGGCGGCCGCCTCGACCGCCTCGGCCGCCTGGGCTGGGATGACCGTGGAGAGCGCGGGCTCCTGGGGCGAGGGGGGGAGGAGGGGGAGGAAAGAGGGGGGGGAAAGGGGATGGGGAGGAAAGGAGGAAAAAGGAAAGGGAAGATTTTGGATTGCAAGCGTGTTGAGCCGTCTGGGCTGTCACGAAACGGTGGCGTTGCAGCTCGCAGAGGACAGATGCGGCTAGTGACGCGGCGGCGCGCGCGGAGGAGGAGAGGAGAGAGGGGTCCCTTTACCTGCGCTCGGAACCGAAAGGGCTGCAGTGCAATGCAACATGCTTATGATGCTACCCCTGCTACTGCTACCTGCTCCTACCTACTACCCCCTACAGTTACACAGATCATGCTATGGGTCTCAACACCCCTCCACTCTGCCGAGACCTTGCTGTCTGGTCAGAGCCTGTACCTAGCATGACCTAGGCAAGAAGCGTCCTAAGAGTGCTCCCGGCCTCTCTGCGGAGTCAGGCTCTGCTGGGGTGGTCGGCTTGTGCAGGGCGGCTCCCGGAGCCGCGTTTCACTGTCAAAGTGGCGGATGCACGATCCGCTCAGTGCCAGTCCCTGCCCTTCCGGCTCGCTCAGTGTCAAGAGAGAGTCGATCAGACTCCAGCCTCCTGTAGACACCTCCTCATCTGTCAAGTCCATGAGCAAATGGCCCGCTAAATTCATAGACGGGGTTTCGTTTCAGTAACTGTGTACACAAGTCGTACTGTTTGTTTACTTACTGCGTACCCGTACCCCTTGCACGGACATACGGCGTGCTCACGGCACACTCCACCCGGCAGCTCCTAGCATCCAGGCTTGCCAGCACCCGCTGGCGTGGCGCATGTATGGGGAGTCCACCACCAGCCATGCGTGTTGGTATTGTGGGATTGTGGCAGGCTTCTGCTGCCTTCCCGGTCGCCGCGCTGCCGGCTAGGCGTGCGCAGCGTCCTCGTGTGCGGAGTCAAGCCCCGCTGTTGGTCGCGGACTCAGGGTCCACTGTTTGGTGTTGCTTGCGGACTCAGGGTCCACTACCTGCACGGGTTCAGCATCGCCAGAAACGACGCAACCCTGCCTGAGCTCAAGCCCTTCCTCCTTTCGCTCCTCAAGGGCCCGTCCCTCCTCAGTGGCATCATGTCTACTAGCTGCTGTAGCCGAGCTTGTGCATGTGCCTTCGTACCAAGGTCCCATGTCAACTTTCTTCAGGTCACCGCGGTTGTCACGGAATAATGACTGCACCCAGAGGTCTTTCGCGGACAGATGCCTCACCTTACCACTCCCTTGCCGGTTGCAGATTCCCCGTGCTGCTGACGAGTCGCTCAGCACATCTAGCTTGCACTCGCGGCCAACGAAAGATTAAATCACCTGGCTTGTCTGCGCGCCCTGTGCTGCTCCTTTGATGATGGCATAGAACTCTGCCTCCCCGCTCGAGAGAGCCAGGAGAGACTGCTTCGACCCGCTTACATCAATCAAATGTCCCCCGAAGCTCTCGACCACACAACTCACGCTCTTCCTCGTCTCTCGGTCTGCTGCCCAGTCTGAGTCGCAGTACTCCGTAAGAGATAAAGGCATTTTCTGGTAGTCGATGAGCCACACTTCTCCTGGGTGGTCCAACAGGTACCGGCTGCAGCGTGCCAGCCTCATCTGGTGAATCTTGAGAGGCGCCGTCATTCCCTCCATGATCCCAGAGGCTGCAAACTTGACCGTGGGCGTGTCCTCTGCGAGGTACTGTAGCGTCCCCGCTCCTGTCCTGAAGAGCACCGCGTCGTCCCTCCCAAAAAGAGCGTGGACGTCTCTGTCGCACTTCCCGGTGTCTTTGGACGCTGGCGTGCTCACACCCTTGGACACTCCCGGTGCGAGGCCCTGGAGCTCGACGAGATCACAAATGTACTGCGGACTGCACTCCCACTCAAAACCGGACGTGGTCCAGCGGATCGCCCTCTTCAGGTGGCTTCCGGTCGCCGCCTGTCCGCCGAACTCCGGGGGGCCGATTCGAGGCAAGATCTTCACTCCGAAGTGCTTGCGCATGATGCTGTCTACCTGGTCTAACGAATCGCTCTCTCCTTCCGCAAGAGAATCGTCGCCGTGACAACCCATGGACACATCCAGTGATCTGTGAAAGAATGTTATGGGAACAACAACAACAAGTTCGAAACCTTCCGAAGTTCAAACGTGGATCACGTACTGACCAAAGCGTTTCGAAGCTTCTCTCGTGCCATACATGGCTTTCAGCAACAACCACACGTATCCTTCTCTGCGGACGTCTGGCGGTGGGATGACCGCCGTCGTGCCGTCGCTGTCTGCGCGGAAGAAAGCAACCGAGACGTCGCACCCAGCCACGAGCCTAGACCATGACCCGTCCGCCCTGTGCTTGGACGCGGCCAACGACACAATGATCCGGAAGACTTTCACCGGAGGTGTGCTTTGTGTCACGTCCTCGCGCGCATACGTGTTGACCTCTGTTGCTACCAGCCTGGCCCGTGCCGCCTCCGGGTCTTCAGCTGTCGGTTTGGGTTCAAGCAGCCACTTCGAATTGACAACTTTCAGTTTCCTTTCTCTGGCTGTGGACCATGGGATGTCCTCCTTCACCTTGTAGGCTTCTATTTGGGTCATCTCGCGGATCTTACCCTCTAGCACTTTCTGGGGGTCCAGTTTGATGCCTGCTTTCGTGGAGAAGAAATCTTTGCCCCACTCCATCCGTACAGGGCATACTTGTGGGTCGCTGCTGTCGGCATCAGGTGCCGCTGCCAGAAAACACACGCACGTCCCAAGAGCAGCTGCCACTACAGCTGGCTCGTGGAGAGTCGGCAGGCCGGCGACTAGCCGGGACCTCTTCGACTGGGAGTCCTCCTGTGGCTCCCCCTCCATTTCGACGTCGCGGGCGTCCTCCTGACCTACGCGTGCTTCCCCCATCTGCACGTCTGGCGGTGCAGCCTGGTGTTGCCCCTCCACAGCTTGCTGGTGCTGTTGCTGTTGCTGTTGCTGGCTTGCGTGCGCACCGCCTGGCGGTGCAGCAGCAGGAGGCGGGTGTGCTTGAGCAGCGTGCGCTGCTGGCTGTGCGGCATCAGGTGCCGCTACTCGTTGTACGGCATCAGGTGCCGCTGCTGGCTGCGCGGCATCAAGTGCCGCTGGTTGCGCTTCCTGCATCCGTTTGGCGGCGTCTTCCTTTTCAGCTCCTACGAGCTTGCCGAACCTCTCGCGGCACTCAGCTGTGCGCCTCGCCTGTCCTGGCGCACGACAGCCAGGGCAACCGGGTGTTTTGCCGAGGCGGATGACCCGGTCGAGGGTGATGTACACCTCACGGGGCTTGACCTCCTTGACTCCTGGGGGCACTGGGGCCCAAGGAGAGCCGACGAATCGGTCAAGCAGCTGCGCGTCCCACCTGTTCTTCTCTGGCCTCCTCCATATCGACCTGCACAACAGCACTCCCTTGGCAGTGCCAACCAAGTGCTCGTCTCATCGCATGGATTTCCCGAGCCAGACACCAGGGTGCCAGCGGTCGTCCGCTTTGCCCACTTCGCTACGAGGACTCTTGTGGTAGACGCACTCCCCGAATTCGACAATCTCGCCGTTGTATGGCTTGCCACGCAGGCGTTCGCACGGCGTCTTGCCGTCTACCTTGACGAGAAAACGGACGATGAGCCAACTCGAGTGTCTCACAAGCCAGGGCTGCACCTTGTGGCTGAGTGGGAACGCCTGCTTGTAGACAGACTCCAACCTGTGCTTCACGGCCCTGTACTCCTTCTCAACCTCGTAATTGCTGCGCTCAAGCAGCCCTGCGCTCTGACTACTGCCCCTCGGTGCGTTCACCTTCGTGACAGTATGCCCGGAAGGCCGGGTTTCCAGAAACTTGTCGCACAGCTTGTTGATAGCGTTCTCGCCATCACAACATGCAATAAAGTTTGTCCTGCCTGCGAAGCGCACTCCTTCGCGGGCGATTGCCAATGCGTAGTCGTCGTCACCCTTTTGGTTGACCATGCCTGAAAACGGGGCGCCGGACTTCGCGTCCAGCACGTTCAACACAGCGTACATCTCCTTTTCCACCGCCTTCTGCGTGGGGAAGGTAATCCATGCACACTTTCGGCGTTGCTCCGTCGGGGGCCTGCTCAAGCTGCCGGTGGGGGTCTTCGGCGGCCTTGCCTGTGACGCAGCTTTCACACCGCGACCTGAACGGCAGATGGGTGAACTGGTGCGCGCCCCACTCCGCCTTGCTCACAGTTGGTGGTCTGGCTTTTGCTCACGGCGCCCGTGGCTCCTCCGAGTCCGGCATCAGCGTAGGCGGCCGTTGGTCAGGCAGCGCCGGGTCTGGGCGCATAGCGCCGGACGCGCTCGAGGACGACCCTCCTTGTTGCACGTTCGGCCTCGGGGCCTCCCCTTGCGCTGCTGGTTGCGCGGCATCAGGTGCTGCTGGTAGTTGTTCAGCCGGGGTGAACGTTTCCCTTGCTGCCTTCGCTGGGCAGAGCGGCCTCGCCTCTTCCTGTCCTGTCGCCCCCCACACTTCCAGCCAATGCGCCCCCCTATCCTTTACCATGTCCAATCCGCTCGACTGGCGCACGGCTTCCTTGAGGTGCTCGGCGTGGTCTGGCCCTATGATACGCTGTACCCCAGGGCCAAATACCAGCCAGTTGCCTTGCTCGGTCGACTCTGACGCCGAGACGACAGGAACCGTGACCTTGTCGCTGTCACTGTACCGCAAGACAACGCCACTGCCGTCGTTTGCCTGGAAGCGAGACCTCTTCCCGTCCGAAAGGTTCACTTCTTCCCACGTCGCCGTCGTCAGCGTGGCTGGTTTGACAGAGCTGTCCGGCTCTGCCCGGGAGTCAAAACCAGCCGGACACACGGACCTGCCAGCACCTGTGTCGACCATGACTCTCTGAGGCATGGGGGCCGACATTTCGCTGGAGTCGCTCGGTGATCATAATGGCATCAAGTACCCATGCTGCACCTCCTCCTGCCCGATCTGCACGAGACCGGCCACCGGTTGCACCGCAGGCGGGGGTCCTGCACCGCCCTGCTGCGCGGCCTCAGGGGCCGCTGCCAGCCTAGCCTGGTTGTCCCTCGCCTTCTTCCTGCACTCGGCGGCGATGTGCCCCTTCTTGCGGCAGTAGAAGCACTCCTTCTCCTTGTTGGCTTCCGCCTTTGCCTTGGCCTTCGGGGCTCCCTTGGTGTGCTTTCCTTTCCCTTTCCGTGGATCGCCTCCTTCTCCTTCCCCTTTCCTACCTTTACCTTCACCTTTACCCTTACCATCCCCCTTCCTGCCCTTTCCTCTCTGTGGTATGGCGCCTAGCTCCATAGGTTTGGGCTGGGAGTTCAGGTGCTGCGTGGTTCGCGCCATGTCGAGCAGCTCCTCCTTCATGGCCTTCCAGGTTTCCAGCCTGCTTGCGTTCTTCACAAGGTGTTGTTGGACGTCGGTGTCCTGCATGTTGACCACCACCAGGCCAATCTTAAGATCTTCCTCGAAGACCTTTTTTCGACTGCTGCTCGTACTCGCGGATCAGATGTTCAAACTGATCTTAAGCTCTGCGGGATGTCCCCGCTGAACTTCGCGGTGAGTATCTTGATCAGCAACCCGACCCGCCCCGTGCGGATCTTGGGGTCCCAGCCAAGGGCCGACTGTCTCCATGCCTCCAGTCCCTCTCCGGAGGACACGGTGGACATTTTGTCCTGGGCTGCTGACCGGAACAGCATTACCATCAAGTAGTAAAGCTGCGAACTTAGTGACGCCTTCCACGGCTGGTCAAGGTCTACGTTCCTGATCACCACCTCCGAGGCCTCTGCTTCGCCCAACAACGCCGGGTACTTTGTATCGATTGCTGCTGAGTAAGCTCGAAAGATAAAAGCCCAGCCGCTCCATTTTGCACGCCCCCCGTAGAACAGCTCTGGTTTGCATGAGGCGCGTGTCTACAGCAGGCTGAAGCTGCACGAGAGGCTGCGCTGGCTGCGCTGGCTGCGGCGCCGGCGCCGCCCTCAGCTGTTGAACAGCGGCAACGAGCTCACGGATCTGCTGGTCTTGCTGACGCAGCTGTTCCCATATCTGATCTTCTACAGTCGCCATGGCGCCGCGTCCTGCCACCTGCGCGATGGCGTGCTCCTCGAGCGAGAGCGGCGCCGCGCTGCGCGCTCCGGCGCCGCCGACGGTCGCGGCCTCTGCGGGGCCGCTAACGGTGCACGACGGCTTGTGTCAGCCGCTGTGGCACCCCGGCACTCGGGACAGCTTGGCTGCCCTCGCTCGGCCGCCTCGCGCTGCCGCTGGGGCGCGACGGACGGCCTGGGGCGGCTTGGAGCAGCCGCTGAGCTCGCAGCGCCGCGCTGCGAGTGGCCCGGCGGCGCCCCGTCGGTGCCCTGGAGACGCCGCTCGCGCCAAGCCTTGCTGTCCTCTAGTTCAGCAAGCGCGCAGGAGATCACCTCCGGCTCCTCGAGCAAGCGGCTGAGCTCCCGCTGTTCGCGGTCGTTGGCCTCTCCGGCGTCCTGTCGCGCCTGGAGTTCCTGTCGCCTGTCCAGGAGCGGCTTGGCCGCCTTGGCCTTCTCGAAAAGCTCGTCGCCGTCCAACAGCAGCAACTCGAGGGCGCGACTGTGGTTGTTGTCGAACCACTCGCGTTTACTGGCACAAAACGCCCGCTGGCGGCCAGGCTCAGGATCGACTCCGCGAGTCTGCCCGGAGCTGTCGGTGACCAGCTTCGGCGCCTCGCCTGCGACCTTCCGCCTGTAGGGTTCCCAGAGAGCCTCCAAGTGCTCGCGGCGCTCGGTCGCTGTCGGGAGCACGTCCAAGGTCAGACCTAGAGACCCCCTCTGCCTGGCGCCCAGCTCGTCGCACAAACCCTCTCTGAGTGCAAGGTCCTTGTGCTTCAGCCGGAGTCTGAGCTTCCGCCGGCTCTTCCGCAGCTCGTGGGACTCCTGGCCCCTCACTCGTCTGTCGTTGGGGTTTCCCTGACCCCGTGCTGGTCTCAGCGTGACCGGCTATGGAAGGCTCTCGTGCCCTCCGGGCGGCCGGCTCCGCGCCGGCGGGCCGGGTGCTCCCCGGGCGGCCCTGGGGGGGCGGGAAGGGCGGGCGGTCCGCCGAGGTGGTGGCCCAGGAGGCGGCCTGGGTCTGGGTGGTGCTGTCCCCGCACCGGGGGCGGGCTCAGGGCCCACTGGGGAAGCGGCCTGGTGGGCCGTCCTCAGCAGCCACGCTCCGCGGCCACGACGCGGCGGCGCGCGCGGAGGAGGAGAGGAGAGGGGTCCCCTTACCTGCGCTCGGGACCGAAAGGGCTGCAGTGCAATGCAACATGCTTCTGATGCTACCCCTGCTACTGCTACCTGCTCCTACCTACTACCCCCTACAGTTACGCAGATCATGCTATGGGTCTCAACAGCTAGGCACAGGCTCTGCACGGGAACCAAGGGAGCAATCACAGTACAAGTGCAGTGTCCATTCCTCCATTCCCTGTCCACTCCCCCACCGCTACTATAGTGTCAGGCTCGCTGCGCGGTGCTCGCAGCACCTAAAGGGTTGCGCGAATCCGTAGTCAGCGCTGCACTGCGACGGCGGTAGCAGACAGGCGCGGACGGTCCTGGCTCTGCCAAAGAACGGTGCCCCGTCGCGCAAGGGGGAACAGAAATGCGGGCATGGCAGCGGCACTCGGGGGCACGAGACTTCACGGCAACACAATAACCCTTCTGCCCTTCTGCTTCTTGTCAACAAACAACCCTAGAGAGCAGCGAGGGCGGCTGGCGGTCGGGGCGCGCTGGAGACACAAGAAGTGTGCACGAAAAAACTCCCGACCCTGCTGATCCCCCACATCCTGCCTGAAATTACCCCCAAGGAGCAGCAGGGGCGGCGGGCGGGCAGAGCGCTATGAGCTGCCAAAATGGCGCTAATGGAGACACAAGAGATGTGCACGGAAGAACTCCCGACCCTGCTACCCTGCTACCCCGTATACTGAAACCGGGCAATGCTACTCCATAGCTGCCGCGGCAAGCGGGCGACAGGCGGCGGCGGGCAGGTGCATGGGCACCCGGCGAGCCGCGGCGCGCGCAAGTGCCCACTCGGGGGCCCAATGCCACACGCAACGGGTGTGTGGTTAACGACGGACTACGCTCACCGGGCCCCCTAACCGCCGTCCACCGTGGGCACAGGCGCGAAGGCGTGAGGCGAGGGGGGAAGGGGGGAACTCACGAGAAGAGACGACTCCAACGGCTGCTCAGTTCCGCGCCGCCCCGCTCCTTCTCGCAGCGGCCAGGGGGCCCGCGAGCTCTCGCCGCGCATATTTCCCGCGCGTAACTAATACAACGAGAAGAAAAACCAGCATTCCCATGGATAAACGCCCGACCCGAGGACCGCCCCACACGGCAATTCTGCGCAGAAGCCACCAAGCCGACATGGGCAAGCCAAACGACCGGGGCCCCTCGGGCAGCTTCTGCAAATAATTATTGCGCGCGACTCATTTGGTGCCTCAGGATGATTCAGACGCCCCCGTCGCCCGCCGGGCACGACTACTTGTTGCCCCTCGCGTTGGGGGGCGCGCGTGTCCTACCCTCTCGGTCTGGTCGGAGCACTGGACGCTGTGGCCATTAGATCCATCGCCGCGATGCCGCTGCGCCTGCAAGCGATGTTGGCTAGGGGACCGCTTCCAGTGGAATGTCGATGGCGGGCGATAGCTGTATTGCCCCAGCAGGCGTCGCAAAAACGAGCACCTCGTCCTCCTCTCCTCTTTCTTGCCACACATCTCTTTCAAGATCTGCGAACTGAGACAGTCGAGCTTCTCGCGCTCCTGCTGCGTGTCCGAGAAGGCCAGCGCTAACTGAGAATGTGCAGTCATCGGCTGAGTCGGAGACGACGGGAATGGCGAGCCTGCGTCCATGTACTTGCCCTTGCCAGCGCCCCTGGGATCCGCGACCGAGTACTTTGGGGCTGGTATTGATGGCGCACCTGGTGTTGGGCAAAGTCCAAGCGAATCTGGATGAAGTGGTCCTGCTGGCTCCCCTCCAAGCGCAATAAGCCCCATCGCTAAATAATCTGGAGCTTTCTGATAAACAATCACACCAGTGTCATTCTTAATTGCGCCCATTATCCGACGCATTTGGACCATCATGTTCTCGAGCTGTTGCTGCTGCTGCTGCTGCTGCTGCTCCTGCTGTTGCATCATCATCATCATCATCATCATATACCGCTGTTTCTGCTGCGCATGCTGGAACTCAAGCTGAGGCAGCGCTTCTCCCAATCAAACAGCTGGCCGCGGCGATGCAGCGGCAGGATGCCTGCAAGGATCTTGCAGTGCAGCACCGTCGGTTATTGTTTCCCCCTTGCTTGGTCCAACTCTTATTACTGACTGGGTAGTCGAAGCCAATCTGGCGCCAATCTGGCGGGTCCAATCTGGCAATCTGGCGAGGGAGTCGATCTGATCCAATCTGTTTCATCAGTCTGATGAAATAGATCATCCAACTGGTTGGCCTCTCCCTTGATGCTGGTTTCTTGAGTTGTCATCTCTCGAATTTTGTTTCTGAGTTTCTCGAGCTTCTCCTTGATGTTGTCGCACTTCTGCCTCGTCTCCGAAACCCTCTTATGAGCAGGTTGTAGCAGCACGAAGGAATATTTCAGAACCGTGATGTCGTACAACACATCCTCGTCATCCTTGCAGGCTGTCTTGGCGGCGACTGCCAACTGAGCGAGGTCGTACAATCTTTTTCTGGTACGCTCTCGCTCAAGGACTGGTGGGTGCTGGTGTCCTCTTGCATCGGCACGACATGTGGATGCTGCTTGGCCTGAGCGGGACTCGCCGGCGGCGTGGGAGCGAACAGCTTCTTCCCCTTTCCAGCATGTTCCTCGGCTGCGATCGCGTCATTCTGCGCCGCCATGCTGAGCTCCTCGACCCTGGCTCCTCGCCCGCCACGGCGGGTGGGGAGACATGTTGGGCTGCTCATTTCAGCGCTCTCCGTAGCGGTTGCACCACCTCAGAAGGGAACCTTACGATTGTCACGCCTGACATCGACGAACTCTGACGTGCTGCCAATCTACTCTCTGCCGCCCGCCGAACAGCGTTCAAATGAAGGAATTTGCCCTGAGCCCGACGAGCCCTAGCCCTCCTGTGCTAGGAAGGCTCTCGTTCACGAGAACCTGAAACACTCTCGCGGCCCTTCATAGTGACAGATGGGCAGAACGACAAATTTGCGCGGCAAGCTAGTGCTGCAGGCACGCGTGAGGCTCGGCCGTGGGCCAGTTCAGTATGGAGAACCTTCCTCGGCCAATGCCTCCTCCTCCTCGTCCTCCTCCTCCTCCTCCTCCTCCTCCTCCTCGTCCGGTTCTCCCCCCCTGGGAAACGCGCGCGACATCCCCCCCTCTCCTCCTTTTTCTCCTCCTCGCCCACCTCGCTCCTCCTCCGCCTCGTCCTCCTCCACCTCCTCCTCCTCCTCCTCCTCCTCCTCATCATCATCATCATCATCATCATCATCATCATTATCATCACCATGGTCGTCATCATAATCTCATAATCAGCATCATCAGCATCATCAGCATCAGCATCATCATCATCATCATCATCATCATCATCAGTATCATCACCATGGTCGTCATCATAATCAGCATCATCAGCATCATCATCATCATCATCAGCATCATCATCACCATCATCGTCACCATAATCTTCATAATCATCATCATCA
>CAUYUJ010013447.1:710663-741007 GCA_963575745.1 Prorocentrum cordatum
CCCTCCCTCCAGGAGTATGTTGGGTAGTTCTGTTTACGATTGAAGCAATATTGAAACCCTTCTTCCTCTTTGGTGCCCTAACCCGAGCGGAGGCGTAGGATGAGGAAGGAGGCGAAGGCGAAGGCGAAGGCGAAGGCGAACGCCGGCATCGCGCGCGCTCCTCCGGGGAGCCCGCCCGTGCCCATCAGGGCATGGCGTGGAGGCCGTGGCCTCGACAAAGAAGATCACCCAAATATTCAGGCTTGTGAAACGTATGCCGGCTCACAGGATGTCCACCACTCTGTGCAGCAAGCGGCCCGATGAAGGAGCAGGATGAAGGAGGAATGAGGATAAGCCGTCGAGATGTAGACCACGACGTGGGCCATGGAATTCCCAACTCCTCTCACAGGACCGGCTTTCTATCCCCAGTCGTTTCTTGGCCGCCCAGTAGGAGCCCGGTGAGGCCCTTCAGGGCCAAACAATCAAGAGAAAACCAGCAGCAAACACTTGAGTACAAAACGCCCGTGCTGCTGTTTTTCATGACGCGGAGGGGGTCTGGGTACCCCCGGGCCCGAGGCGGCAGCGGAGGGGGGCGGTCTCCTGCTCGCGCTTGGCAGAGTTCGCCTTCACCACGGCCAGCCTCTTCTCCTCCTCTCGCAGGGATGCCGCGACCATCTCGTCGTCGAACTTTTTCTTCTGGATGCCTGCCGAACGGGGATGACCGGGCGGCCGAGGATCGAGGATCGAGACGGGCCGAGGGTGGAGGATCGAGGAGGAACGGAGTCGACCATGGATGGTGGATGGAATAGAATCGAGAGGGATCGAGGATCGAAGGAGCGTCGAGGAGGTACGAGAAGGATCGAAGGAGGATCGACGAGCTACGCGGATCCGAAAGGATCGGGATCGAAGGAGGAGGATCGAACATCGATAAAGACCGAAGATGATTCAGCATCGAGGCACGTCGAGAAGGATCGAGCATCATGGCTGATCGAGGATCAAAGATCGAGGAGATTCGAGGCGGATTCGGGATCGATGACCGAAGAGGACGGAGGATGGAAGATCGAGGAGGACAGTCTCACAATCTCGCGTCGAGAAATAATGCGACAAATGTTTTGGTTTGCAATGCTCTACCTCTGGGGGGGGGCCTTCACTGGGCCCCGGGTCCCGGGGCATTCCAAAAACGGGATAGTTGGGACGGAGTCTAGACCTCCAGGTGGCCATGCTTTTTCGTGTGTGTGTATGTATATGTATATGTGCACATATTCATTACACCAACGAATCGAAAATCCCACCAGTCCTCTGGGCGCAGGTGGTCTAACGAGATTAACCTTCCATCTTCCAAAAAAACACTCGTCCCCTACAGGAAGGGGCTTACCCCTCCCCTTACCCCTCCCCTGAGCTTTTTGGGGGGCCCCGCGAGGTGTCAGGGCGTCCAGAACGGCCTCGGCGAGAAAGCCAAAATCATTGGTTTTACTAAGATTTTGGCCCCATGTTGACCTCTTTGGGGGGGGGACTGAACGTTGGGCGACCAGCCCTCTGGGCGCCAAAATCATTGGTTTCACTCAGGTTTTGGCCCCATTTTGGCCTCTTCGGGGTGGGGCTGAACGTTATCCCACCAGCCCTCTGGGTGCCCAATCATTGGTTTCACTTAGGTTTTGGCCCCATTTTGGCCTCTTTGGGTGGGAGGCTGAACGTTATACCATCTCCTCCTTTGATCGATGGCCTTCAAGATGGCCCCAAGAGGCCTTCCAGGGCTCCCAATGGGGCCCCAACAGAGCCCCAAGAGGGTCCCAAGACCCCTAAAGGAGCCCCAAGAGAGCTCCAATACCCTCCCAAAGAGCCCCAGGAGAGCTCCAAGAGGCGATTTTGAGGGTTCCTGGGAGGGGGCCGAAATCGAGGGTCCACATCTTTTGGTCGATGCTCTCCTAGATGGCCCCAACAGGCCTTCAAGGGCACCAGCCGCAGCACCAGCAGAGGCAGCAACAACATCAGCAACACCAGCAGCAGCAGCAGCAGCAGCAGCAGCAGCACCACCACCAAAAAACACTCTTTGGATCCCTCCACCTCCTCCTCCTCCTCTTCCTCCTCCTCTTTCCCTCGCCCCCACGCGGCCCCCAAGGATGGCCCGAAGAGGCCTTCCAAGGCCACCCCCTTGCTCCCAGAGATCTCTCGGTTCATCCTGGTTGCTCGCTCTGTTTCCCTAGATGTGTCCCTTCGTCCCTTTTCCCGTGGGCAGGGCTACTGTAGATGGGCTGGTGGGGATTTTTTCCTCGCGGCCGCAAGCGGAAGCGCAGGCGGCGTCCAAAGTCAGCTCGGGCTACGAGCCAAACCTAATTCCCTAGGCGAGCAAGCGGCGGCTAAGATGCCGGCGGAACGCCGAGGGGTGACGCCGGGGGCTGGCTGCAAAGCTGCAAGAGAGGCCAGGGGCGCCAGGTGGCGGAATGCAACCATCCCTGGGAGGGACCACCGGGGGTGTAACGAATTGAACCTTGTCGCGCCAAGCGCCAGAGGTGAATGAGCCGTCTGCCAACAGTGGCAACCTCAGACGGGAACACGAAGGCTGGACCACTCATGTGCAAACCACGAAGAGGTGCATACCACCAAAGCGAAGCGGCAGCTGCAGACACGGCCAGGCTGTGGCGGGTGTCTGGAGACCAGGGGCCAGGAGCATGCGGGCATGCAAGCTGGGGCTGGCCGACGTGCAAGCCACCGGGACGCCAGGGTAACCCTACCAGACTCAATAGAGCCAGCACGTACACCAAACGTTGCCAGGAGCAGGGGGCGAGAGCCCGGGAGCCGCAACCAGGCTGTGGTCGGCGGCAGGGCGGCGGTGGCCAGGAAGGGGCCAGACGGCGCCAAGGGAGGCGGCGCGGACAGCAGCTGAAGGCTGAGAAAACCCTGGCCAAGTGCTACCGGCGCGACAAGCTGGTGGGGATACTTTTTTTTGTCAGCGGCCGCGGGCGCGCGCGCTGGCGGCGAGTCCAGTCAAAGCGGGCCACGCAGCGACGAATTAACCTAAGGCGACGGAGGGAGTCAACTGTGGAGGCGTATGGCTTTCGTGCGAGCAGAGGGAGCTACAGGTCAAAACCGAGTATCGTCAGATTCAAGCATGCGGGCTTACATGTGACACAATCGATGTGGTACCAGAGCGTGTGGTTTAATGTTGGACTATTCACCGTGCGAAATCATATGAAACCTTCCGCCTTCACATGAATTCCTGTAGCATTTGCAAGTTTACGGTGCCATGTGGAAGCACACGGCGTTCGTAGAATTCTCATGTTCATATTTGATCGAATACAGTCGAGCTGGGAGCATGTGGCTGCTAGATGACAATATACGTGCACGTGTATGGAGCAGTCTATAAATAGTTTGTCCTCTCTGTCCTGTACGTGAACAATTCGCATACATACATGGTTCGACATCATATTATAACTATGTGAATTCAGTCGGAAAACATAACATTTCCCCACACGAAAGCATAATACTGTCCATCCAGAAAAGGGCGTGGACTCAAATGTGGAAACGTGATGCTTCCGTGCGGAAGCAGACGTACCAACATTCAGCAACTGGTGGCTACCATAGTTGAGTACGCAGGCAAAGATCTATGCCATAGGGTTTGATATGTACGCGTGTCCGTTTTGTAACAAATGACACCGTATGATGTCATATGAAAGAGCGTGTTCTGCCGCTGCTGGCAGAAACCAGGGGGGTCACTGGGGGTTTCAAACCCGTTCCCCTCCCCCTCGAAAACCGAGAGGGGTCACTGGGGGTTCCAAACCCGTCGCCCCCTCCCCCCCCCGGTCCATCATGAAAAGCAGGGGGGTCACTACCGGTTCGAACCCCCCCCTCTCCCCTCCGGTTGAAGAGTGGGGAGAGTGGGACAGTGGTGGGGACAGTGGGGACAGGGGGGAAAGTGGGACCGTGGTCGGGACAGTGGTGGGACAGTGGGGACAGTGCGACAGTGGTGGGGGTACTGGTGGGGACAGTGGGGACAGTGGTGGGAACAGTGGGGACAGTGGGACAGTGGCCAGGACAGTGGGGACAGTGGGACAGTGGTGGGGACGGTGGTGGTGGGGACAGTGGTGAGGGGATGGTGGGACAGTGGTGGGGACAGTGGGACAATGGTGGGGACGGTGGTGTGTTGGGACAATTGTGAGGGCGGTGGTGAGGACTGGTGGGGTGGTGGGAGAATTAGACAGTTGTACAATGGGGACAGTGGTGGGGACAGTGGGACAGAGGTGGGGACAGTGAAGACAGTGGGACAGCGGTGGGACAGCGGTGGGGACAGTCGGGACAGTGCGACAGTGGTGGGGACAGTGGGGACAGTGGGACAGTGGCGGGGACAGTGGGGACAGTGGGGAAAGCGGGACCGTGGTGGGGACAGCGGTTGGGACAGTGGGGATAGTGCGACAGTGGTGGGGGCACTGGTGGGGACAGTGGGGACAGTGGTGGGAACAATGGGGACAGTGGGACAGTGTTGGGGACTGCGGCAACAGTGGGACAGTGGTGGAGAAGGTGGTGGCGGGGACAGCTGTGAGAGCGGTGGTGAGGACGGTGGTGGGGACCCAGGAGTCGTTTGCCGGCGGCGAGTGGGGTGGGTGGGGGGGCTCGAACCGCTAGTGACCCCTCGATTTTCCAGGCGGGGGGGGAGGGGGGGGGTTCGAACTGGTAGTGACCCCCCCCAGTGTTCCGGAACGGGGGGGGAGGGTTCTCTAGCCGGGGAAGGCGGGGAGGGGGGGGTTCGAGCAGGGGGGGGGATGTTCGGAGGGGGGGGGGGACCCCCGCGTTCTGGAGGGAGAGGGAGGAATTTTCCACAATGAAGCGGCGGTGGATCCCGCTCTCTCTGTCATATGAGACCATCTGGATGTGCGTGTGTAAGAGGCGTGCGGCTTGCAAAAGGAAGTGTGGCACCTCAAAAAGATGGTACCCGTATGCTTTTACACAATCATATGTACACAAACGAAGTCAATGCGGGAACATGCAAATGAAGCGGCATAAGGCCACGTGGTTGCTTACAAAACTACATGCGCATGATTCGCAAACATGTGTAGTTCGAGTTCGCATGGCAGCGATGCCATTATATGTGTGATCGCATGGTGTTTCCCTGTAAGAAGGCGTAATACAGTCCATTCGGAAAGGGCGTGGACTCAAAGGTAAATACACATGTCTTTGGCGCGAGCGCAGAGCTTCCGAGCGCCTCAAGGCGGTTCTCGGATCAGGACTCCCCTGGAGGGCCCCACCCTGGCACATTCCAGATTTTGCCCAGGTGGTGTCGATGACACACGAGTGTACCGCGACTGATCATCTTGTCGGTCACGGGACCCTTGATTGCCAAAACAACAGAGGGGAGGGCTCTCGGGCGCCCCATGCGGGCTCCGCGGCGTTGCAAGAGGGTTCTCAGGCGTTGCAAGAGGGCTCTCGGGCGCCACAAGAGGGCTCTAGGGCGCCCCAAGAGGGTTCTTGGTCTCCCCAATACGGCTCTCCGGCGCCCCGAGAGACACTTCCAAACTGCCTTTTGGTCCTTTTCTCGGCTTTCAGCCCTCCTGCCAGGGATTCCTTTGTCTCTCTGGCACCCCCCGCCCCCCCTGCCCCCAAACGATATTTTGGACTCCAGGCCAGGGGCAAATGGGGAGTGGTGCGGCCACAGTGTCTCACACGCCTTGTTCCGTACCCTCGGCAAGCGGGGTCGGCTAATTTTTGCACCTGGATGCCCTCTTGGGGCCCTGCTGGAGCCTCTCAGGGGCTATTTCGGGAATCTTGGGGGCGTGTGAGGGCTATCTTCGTTGGAAGGGATCCCGAAACCTCGTGGACTTGGCCCCTCACGCTTCGCGTATCCTCACCAGAGAGGTATGCGGCTGCGGCCACCCTGGGATTTGCAGCCTGCCAACGCTTTCGCCCCCTGGCTTTAATTCTTTGACCGACGGTCCTTCGGGCCACCCTGGTACTCACGCAATTGTCCGGGGTTGCGTCCTTACATTAATTTCGGCTTCTGGCCCGGGTCATCGTGTGTCCTGACTCCCTGGTGTCCGACGCTTTGCATACTTGCACGCTGGCAGTTCGACTCCGTTTCAGCTGTCCCCCCACCCGCCGGTCCGCCGCTGGGCTGCTGCGTGAGGGCTCGGTTTGCCGCTGTAGGTGTGGCCCCCACGCCACGCCCGCATGGACTCCTGGACGGTGCATGCCTCCGTGTGGGAGGCCCTGCGCGCGGGGGGCCGCCCTTCCCCGCCTGTGAAGAGCTTGAAGAACTCGCAGAGCACCAGGCAGCCCAGCGCTCCTCGCGCGGCGCCGAGCAGGCCGGCCGCCGGCCGCCGCCGGGGAGGGCCGGCCGCCAGCTGCCGCCGTCCCGGCCGGGCGCGGCCGGCCCGGACGGGTAAGACGAAGCCAAGCTCGGGACAGAATCGGGCCTGGGACAGATCGCCCCCCAGAGGCCCCGCCCGTGCCCAAGCTTCCGCACGTCAGAACAGTACGCAGGGATCGACACCCCAAGCAGCAGCTGTCGAGCCTCTCGGTTGCTCCGGGAGAGGGGCCGTCACCGTGACTCCATGCGCCCTCTACACATCACCGCATCCGGCTGGCGCGCTCCTGAAAATCGCAACCCCGATCCTACCAGAGCAAGCCGCCTGGTCCTCCAGCCTTTCCACGCCAGGTCCACAGATTGGTTCAATCTGCGGACTGACATGGCGATATGAACAGTCACACTCAAGACATGAAAAACTGACCCGGAGAACAACCCAAGAGGAGACCAGACCAGCCACACCCAGGGGGATCTGCATTTCTTTGTTACCCTCCCCAGGGAACCCGTCGTAACGATGATACCCCTCGAACGTGGTATCAAAAGCCAACGAGTCGCCTAGCAGGGTAGAAGCATGGCTCCCCAGCTGTGGCCAGCCTGGAGTTGCCACAATATTGAAAACCTCCAGAATGAAGGTTCGACCTCCATTCTGGAGGTTGTTCTCCCTCCACTCTGGAGTGTTCTTTGGGCTCCCTTTGATTATGTGAGGGCTCTGGGAGGCCAACTTAGGTCTGCGTGCGTAAGGCGGCCGTGTGGGGTCGTTGGGCGTGCGTGAGAAGTGTACGTTGGCATCCTGTATACTGATGCTTTTGAGCATGGTTAACTAATGCAGAGCGGCCGTTTTGGGTATGGCCGTTTTGAATATGGTCGTCTTGGGCACGCCTAAACAAGTCTCTACACAACTTAACAAAGGAAACCCACAGTTTGCTCTTCCTCCGAGGTGGAGGGTAGCGAGCTTGGGCGCACTGGCTCGTTTTGGGAACGATCACGTGGTGGATGCGTGCACAATGATGTGATTCTCTCCAGAGGTTTTCGGCCCAGCGGATGCCTGAGAGGTGACCAGGGACGAGGCTGGACGACGACGTCGACGGACGACGACGTCGACGGACGACGTATGGTAGCGGACGACGAACGACGACGTGGTCTCGGCGGAATTCGATGGGGTTCTTTCTAGTTTGGCTGCGGGTTGTTGGGTGGGGTCGTGCCGTGGCGGATGACGGTGCAGTCAAAGTTTGGCCGTGAGGAGCCCTCGGTCAGGAGTGAAAGCCCCTCTGAAGCCTCACCTACGCCCAAATGCACGAGGAGCGCCAAGGGAAACCCCACGGAAGGGGCTACGGAACATCGAGCACCTTGCGAAACCAGAGTGGACATTACCCGACTATAGTTATCAGCCCCCCCAGGGACCAAGAAATCCACGAGGGATACCGAGACGGCAATGAGCGGACGACCATGGACGACGAGCGAAGGACGGCGACGACTTGCGACGACCGACCGACCGACAACGGAATATGGACGAAAAGACGACGACGACGACGACGACGACGGAAGACGGACGACGGACTGCGACGACAACGGCGATGAGGACGACGGCGACGACGACGGCGGACGGCCGACCGAAGGACTACGATGGCGACGACGACGACGACGACGACGACGACGAGGACGACGACGACGACAACGACGATGGACGACGATGACGACAACGACGACGACTGGCGTCGACAAGGGCGGCGGCGTTGGCGGCGCGGCCACAGGGGGCGGCGGGGCTCCCAGGAAGGCCGCGACCCAGCCCTCCCAGCCGATGATCGTGCCGTTGAGCTGCAGGATGGTATCGGAGAGCCCGGGAATCTAAGGGGGAGGGAAGCGAAACGAACGCCTGAATCATGTGTGCTCCTCTGGTGAGCCCTCCCGTGCCCATTCGGGCATGGCGTGGAGACCGCAGCATCGACGAGCACGAGGAGTAGACGGAGAGACGAGTAGGCGGAGGACAAGGAGGATGAGGACGAGGGGGATCGAGAAGGAGGATGAGGAAGAGGAAGAGGAGGAGGAGGAGGAGGAGGAGGAGGAGGAGGAGGGAGGAGGAGGAGAGGAGGAGGAGGAGGAGGAGGAGGAGGAGGACGACGTCGTGGCCATCGCCGTCGTCGTCGATTGCGGCGGCAATGGCGCTGGAGAGTACAGAAATCCGAGGGGGGTGAGTAAGGCTGCTGCTGCGCCCAGCTCCTGTAGCCATTGCATGCAGTCAGAACCTTGGGATAAGGTCCCTTGCCTGGTTTCGAAAGAGACCCAATGTTCCATTGGTCCGTCCGTGGGAATTCTCCTGGAGTTCATCGTGCATCTGGTCGCAGCCGAGGCCCAGAAGGGGTCCCGATCTTTGCCCGAACTTTCTCGTGGACAAAAACTGTAGAAGGTCGACGCCCGAAGCAGCAATCAACAAGCCTTGCCGTCTTTCCCAATTACTTGGATGGCCGCGGCGGCTGCTAGGTGGTTAGCGCGGATACTAAGGGGTTAGAGGATTTAGTATGTACGTACAAGTGAGTTGTAAGTAGGTTATAAGTGTTGTAAGTCGGATGTAAGTTGTATAACCAGCTACAACTGGTTAGTAGGATATACTAACCACTTATAGCTGGAGGCTAACCTTGCTAAGTCTCTAGTAGAGGTTAGCTCGCTAAGTCCCCACTCTAGCTGCCACTTACTAACCACTTAGTAACCACTTAGCTGCCACTTAGTAACCACCCAGTAACCACTTACTAACCACTTAGTAACCACATAGTAAGTCCGCTAGCTAGCTTACTTACTAAGTGGTTAGCGGACTTACTAAGTGGTTAGCGGACTCTGAGAAGGAGAAGGAGGAGGAAGAGGAGGAGGAGGAGGAGGAGGAGGAGGAAGAGGAGGGGGAGAGAGGAGGAGGAGGAGAAGGAGGAGGAGGAGGAGGAGAAGGAGGAGGAGATGTCGAGGAGGAGGAGGAGTAGGAGGAGGACGGGGAGGAGGATGAGGAGGAGGAGGAAAGGGGGAGGCGGCGGCGGAGGCGGCGACGGGCGCGCCTCAGCCCAAGACGGCCGCTCGACGCGGCGGCCCTGCAGGGCCGCCGCGTCGAGCGGCAGCCTGGCGCGGCTGAGCGCGGCGCAGGCGAAGTTCGCCTGCGCCGCGCTCTGCGCCGCCATCTCCAGCGGCATTGCCGCTGGCGCGGGCGGCGGGGGGGGCCCCGCGCGCCGCTCGGCAGCCAGAGCGGCCCACCGCACGTAGCCGTCGTCCACAACCCAGAGGGTTGGGGGACGACGACGTGCGACGGGCCGATGGCTGCCGAGCCCGTCCCACCCCTCGGGGATGTCGAGGAGGATCCCCGACATCCCCGAGGGGTCCTCCGAGAGGAGACTGCCCCATGGCTCGGGGTCGCCATCGAAAAACATGTCTTGATATGTTTTTCGATGGCGATCCCGAGCCGCGAAGCAAAGGGGAAAGGGAGGGCGCGCCCCCCGCGCGGCCTGTAAGCCGCACGCGCGCGGGCGGCGTCTCCTCCTCCTCCCTCCTTCTATCCTCCTCCTCCTCCTCCTCCTCCTCCTCCCTCTCCTCCTCCTCGTCCTCCTCCTCCTCCTCCTCCTCCTCCTCCTCCTCCCCTCCTCCTCCCTCCGCCTCCTCCTCTCGCCCTCCTCCTCTCGTCATCATCATATACCCTCCCTCGTCCTCCTCCTCCTCTCATCCTCCTCCTCGTCCTCCTAACCCTCCGCTCCTCCCGTCCCATCCCTCCTCCCCTCATCCCCTCCTCATCCTCCTCCACCTCCTCCTCCTCCTCCTCCTCCTCCTCCAGCTCCTCTCTCTCCTCCCTCCTCTCTCTCATCCCCCTCTCTCTCCTCCTCCTCATCCTCCCTCCTCCTCCTCCTCCTCATCCTCCTCCTCCTCCCGTCCTCCTCCCCTCCCCCCCCCCCCCCCCCCCTCCTCCTCCCCATCCTCCTCTCGCTCTGAGCTATCTCGTCGTTTTCCTCCTCCTCATGCTCCTCCTCCTCCTCCTCCTCCTCCTCCTCCTCCTCCTCCTCCTCCTCCTCCTCCTCCTCCTCCTCCCCCTCCCCCTCCCCCTCCTCCACCCTCCCCCCTCGTCAGAGGAGGAGGGGGAGAGGAGAAGGGGGAGGGGGGGCAAGATGAGGAGGAGGAGCAGCAGTAGGAGCAGGAGGAGGAGGGGGAGAAGGGGGAGGATGAGGGGAGGGAGGAGTTTGAACGACCGCACCACTGATCAACGACATTAGCGCCGCAGCGCAAGATGAGGAGGAGGAACGAGGCGGAGAAGAGGAATCGGCGACCATGCACTGTTCAGGTGCTGCAGCACCGAAGTGTCAATGAAAAAGGTGCGCTACAGCGCAATGCAGAAGGAATCCACGCTTTCAAGGCGGAGAAGAGGAGTCGTCGACCATGCAACGTTCAGGTGCTGCAGTACCGAAGCATTTAGCAATGTAAAAAAGTGCGCTGCAACGCCAGTAAGGAATCCACGTTTTAGGCTAAAGCGCACCACCGCGGCTGCGACCATATCGGGCGCGCCGCTCGGATGCCGCCGCCCTCGCGCGGCGCCCACGCGAGCGAGCACACGATGCTCGCCGCGTGCGCCCAAAAGGCGTCGGCATCGCCGCCAAGCACGTGCGCGGAGGCGCGCGGGTGCAGCTTCTCCTTGAAGAAGTAGGGCAGGACCAAGCTCAAGCCATAGTAGTGGCCGTTCTTGATGAAGGAGAGGTGTTTCAACACCTCGGCCGCAATGTGTTCCCCTCCTCCGTCCTCCAACAGCACGACGTCGCCGTATTTGACGTCGTGGTAGCGGCACCGCGCTGCAGCGGACGTAACAAAGTCCGCAGGCCCGAACTGCTGCAGCAGTTCGCGCGAGATGGCCTTGGACGGCCTGGTGGCGTTAACCAGGCAGTTAACCTTAAAGGTGTCGCCATCCATGAGCTGCCACAGGTGCCGCTCGGTGACGCTCTTCAGGACATTGGCGTCCCAGCCGCTGGAGGCTGCAGCCCCCGCCTGAAGAGCGTTCACAAAGCGCTTGCTGGTCTTGCGCTTGCGCTCCAAAACCCAGCGCGACGGCAGCGCCACATGGCCCCAACGCCTCACGTAGTTGGCGAAGTGGTGCAGGTAATGGAACTTCTGCGCCATCGTTTCCTTGCCAAAGACGCTGCTGTATGACAGCATAAACCTGTTAACCGCAGCCTGCAGCTTATCCGCGTCTGCCTGACGCCTGGATACTCGAGGATTTCTTCCACAACGATCGCGTGCGCCTCGAACACTGCGCAAGCCGATCGGACTGCAGGCGCTGCAGCGTCGCTAGCCACCTCCCTGAAGAAACACGTCAATCCGCCCGCGCGAACGCATGTCCGAACAAGAGGGGTGCAGTACATATCCTACAGAAATTCACGCGCGCTGCAGCGCATGTATTATTGGTCCGGCGGGGGCGCGAAGCATGCAATGATACTTGCATGGTTGTGAGCCCCTCGCTGGCGGTACACTTGAAATGCTTGCTGTCAACGTGGGACCTCACGCGCTTCTCGCCGAAGATCGCGTACGTGTCGGGGGAGATGGAGTGGCACCCTGGAAACGACCAGTCCTGGAAATATGCGTCTGCGCGCGCCCAGTAACCCTTCAACCTTCGAAACATTTGGAACACCAGAATGTTATATGTACCGTTGACGAAAATGCAATGCATCCAATCAAACATGACTGTCTCGAGCGGCTTGAGTTTCCGAACCCGCTCAGGCAAATGGGGGTCCCAGTTCCAGCCAAGTCGGCGCTCCAACTCCTGGAACTCGCCCTTGTTCATGATGTTGACCCCTTCGATCAATCTGTTGCAGATGGCATCGAGCAACGGCGCCGTCATCGGCTGCAGCCGCGACGCATCTGGTTCCGAGTGGTGAACAGCGACACCCGTCGCATCAGAAGCAACTATATCCCGAACTTCGCCCTTCAAGAACACGTTGCGGCACATAAAACATGGTTTGATTCCTGACGAACCTTTCATTCCGATCAAGCGGTGTATTGCATCCTCGTCCGCGATCCGACAGAGCCGCTGCAGCGACGCAAGAAGGCGTAATGGATATATACATGTGCACATGTATGCTAACTAATCTTGGGTGCTATGCGGCGACCGCTGCAGCGGCTGCATGTAAATTCCGAGGTCCATCTGGATGAGCTCCGTCGCGCCGTCGGGGCGCAGCCGCAAGCTGATGCCTGCGCTGAAGTTGCGCCCCTGATCAGGCCAGAACTGCGCGAGGATTGCGTCCAGTAGCATCGTCAGTCCGCGCGGCTGGATGTCGTTCGCGGTCTTGGCCCGCATCGTCGCGAGCTGGAACCACGCATCCTGCGAACAAATCGCAGCACAACTGGCGCTGCAGCGCCTCTCTCTCTCTCTCTCTCTCTCTCTCTCTCTCTCTCTCTCTCTCTCTCTCTCTCTCTCTCTCTCTCTCTCTCTCTCTCTCTCTCTCTACCCCCCTCCCCCCCCCCGCATATATCGTTGCTGCAGCAACGCTATCGCGAAAGTCCTCCGACGAAAGCGCCTGCGGGCCGAATTCCGCGATCGTCCAGTAGATGCCCCAGGACTTGCGGTTCTGCACGTGCGCCAGCGCGTTGCCAGCGCCTATTTCATCGCCGTAAATGATGATGTGCCACGGGCGTGGCAGCTCCAGCGCCCGCTGCCACAGAGGCTGCATCGCGGGGAGGGCGCTGCAATACCACAGCATTGCTGCTGGACTGCAGATCTCCACCGTGTGCTGCCCGACTATCATGTTCTGGTGGAGCTTGCCGTACGGCGTGTTCTCACCGACCATGAGCTCCCGAGCGTCTCTGATATCCTGGCGTCGGGATCCCAATTCGGGGATTCCGTCTCGCTTAACGGACGCCAGGAATTGCGCCATCGCATTACAATGCATGAATGGCAGTTCCGCGCGAAGGCGGGACAGCCGCCGCAGCTTCGCTGGGCGGTCGTCCTCTGCCGCCATCGCGCGCGTTCCCGAGGCAAGCTTGCCTCCGTCGCTGCGCGCGCGCGGAGGGGCCCCTCCGCTAGGGGCCACGGCGACTACGGATGGAAATGAGGCTGCACCGCGTGGAGAGCAACCAAATGCGCGCTGCAGCGCTAACTGCCAAGCAACAGTCTGGGAGCACATGGCGCTACAGCGCCGCTAACGTTCAATGATGACAATCTGACGCGCTGCAGCGCGAACGTCCTCCTCCCCCTCCATCCTGCTCGCCATCCCCCTCGTCCTCCTCCTCTTCCTCCCCCTCCTATACCTCCTCCTCCTCCTCTTCCTCCTCCTCCTCCTCCTCCTCATGCGCACCCTCATCCTCCCCATCCTCCTCCTCAACCTACCCATCCTCCTCATCATCCGTCTCCCGTCCCTTCATCCTCCCCGTCACCATCACCTTCATCGTCAACAGCATCAATATCACTCGCCCTCATCATCCGCCACATCACCATCCAGCGAGAAACTGCAAGCGAAACTGCGCTGCAGCGCAACACATTAACACATCATGATCCGCGCGCAAACTTTCAACCGTGGTCCACGGAGAAGCGCTGCAGCGCAACTCAAACAACACGCTCAACCACGTTCCCTCCAGCCTTTACCAATCAATCGAACCAGCATGCTTCAGCAGGCGGTCGCCGAGGCCGACCTCACTCAGGTCACCTTCATCTTCTTGGCGTTCCGCAGCGAGGTCAACGCCTCGTTGAGTTTCTGGTTGGCCACGTCCGAAGCGGCGATGTCCATCTGACCCCGACCCTGCTACTCATGCTCCTCATCCTCCCACATCATCGCCTTCCACCTCCTCCTGATCATCCCCCCTGTCGTCCTTCTCCCCCGCTGCAGCGGGGGAGTAGCCTGCCACACTCATGAACCCCACCGTCCTCCTTCTCATCCGCCTCCTCATCCACCTGCAGCTCCGCGGTGCGGATCTGCACCTGCTTCTCCGCTTTCCTGGCGTTCTTCCGCGCCTCCTTCACCTCTGCTGTAGCAGTCGCCGTCGCTCTCGCGCGGGCCTCGCGCAACTCGTCGCGGCGGTCGGCGCGCGCTTGCGCTTCGAACGGCTCGTCGCAGCGGCGCGCCGCCATTGCGAGCCCAGTGAGGAGGCGGAGGAGGTCCGTTGCCAGCACCCGCTGCAGCGAACGATGGCGGCTGCGACGCGCGAGCCAAGTGAGGAGGAGGAGGAGGAGGAGGGGGAAGAGGGCATGCCATCGGCAACTCGCAACATGAGCGAATCACAGCGCTGCAGCGCGTGACTTGGCAACAACCATGCGGGAGACAACGCTCGACATCACGAATGATGGCGCTGCAGCGCGTATCGACGAGGAACGACTGGCACTCAAGACGAGCACGTCACGCAATACATGGACACCGCGGCCGCAACTGCACACTCACAGACGCGCCAACGCTACAACGGCACCACAAGTCTGACAGGCGCTGCAGCGCTGCATCGGAACACAACAGCACGCAATATCTACGCCACCATCCAGGAAAGCGAGCGCTGCAGCGCTGCATCGTGATCATGATGGCGATGCAAACGTTGAACACAAAGGCGCCAGCGCTGCAGCGCCCGCATCCAAGAGAACCCGTCAACACATTTGACTTTCATCCTCCTCGTCGTCCGTGCGAGCCGCGCGACCGCCAGGCAAGACCATCGCCACTACCGTTCATATCATCGGCCAGCGTTCCATCCAACCTCGCACTAATCCTCACCATCCTCCTCATTCCTTCTCCTCCACATGCTCATCCTCCTCATCATCCCCCCCATCCTCCTCCTCGCCCTCATAATCCTCATCCTCACCTCCATATGCCGACAGTGCCCGTTGCGCGCTCACGGCTTGCCGCGACGGCCAGTGAAGTTCGGGTCGCGGCACGTGCCGCAGCCATTCGGCAGGTAGCGGCATTTGCTGCACCCGAGTGCCATTTGGCCCCGTTTGGCTGCCGCCTTGCCCTTGGGCTTGGCCTTGGCCTTGGCTTTGGCCTTCCCTTTGCCCTTGGCCTTCGGTTTGGCCGTGCCCTTGGCCGCCGTCTTGCCCTTGCCAGCGCCTGTCTTGCTCTTGCCCTTGCTCGCGCTCTTGCCCTTGCCCTTCTTGCCCTTGCCCTTGCCCTTGCCCTTGCGAGGCAGCTCGCCTTTCGCGCTGCCCGCAGCCAAGGTCTCGATCGCCTGCAGCACAGCATCCTCGTCTCCGTCTGCTGCTGCAGCAGCATCTTCGTTTGGCGGCGTTGGCGCTGCTGCAGCAGCATCTGGCGCCGCCGCTGGCAATGCTGGCCCAGCTGGCGAATCACCAATCGCGGGGGGACTCGCGGGGGGGCTCGCCGTGGGCGCCGCAGGGCGGCGCGGGAAGAGCTGCAGCTGCAGCTCGTTGGGCGGCGATGGCGGTGGCGCAAACGCTGCCAGCATTTGCTGCATCACGGCCATCGCGTCCATGGGTTGCATTGGCGCTGCAGGCGGCACGGAGGGTGACCCCGATGGTGTCCATGGCACAATGGCAGTGCTCGGCTGATGCGGTGGGGCGGCAGCCCGCAAGCCCTTGTTGGTCAGCCTGAGAGGCACGCGAGCCTTGATGGCGTTGAGACCCGCAGGCCGCTTCAGCGGCGCACGCGTAGCATGAAACCTATCATGCTCTATGCGAGGTGGACCTAAAGGACCGAGCTCACCGAAGCACCCAAGACATCCAGAACAATCAGCGCTGCAGCGCATGACGGGGTGGCAGCAGCCTCGTAGATGCGATGCCACGTTGGCGAGGTCGCGCGTCACATCGATCGGCGGGTCCGCATCGGTGTGCGCCGCGTCGAAGATGTGCTGAGGGAGCTGCCGAGGATCTGCTGGGAAATTCCAAGTCACTGTCGCCGCTTGCCCCGTCGCGCCCCTGCGGCTCGCCAAGAACTGACCCGTAAAAGGCGACTCGTCGGGAAACCCTAACGCTGACGCGCCGCATCGCATTGGCTGCAGTCAGTGCGATGCGATGCGTCTGCGTTAGGCGTTCCCGCCGAATCCCAAACCTTCATCTCCGTCACGATCCCGTAGAGCTGCCCAGGGTTTGCGTCTGGAAGATGGGCGCATGCCATCAACGCCGCCAACTCTTTCAGCGTGTTCTCGCTCGGAACCGCCAAGCCGATGGCACCGCAACGTTTGATCAACGCGCGCACCTTCGCGACGATGCTCTGGTTGGGGTCGCGAAATAAACCCCAGTCCTGCATGGTAAAGCCCACCAGCCTACGAATCGACGCAGGCATGCTGCAGCATGATAACATAAGTACATTTGAAAATGAACATGGTAACATACATAAAGTACAGAACAAACAATTAAACCATACATGTGAATAACACTTCGGCGGTCCGATGTGCAAAGCACGATGGATAGCACCGCCCTGACGCGAGCGTCTGCGCGCGCATCTGGAGCGCGGGCGTCGCCGTGCCCACGCGCGCGGCCAGCACGGCGCTGAGGCGCGCCTTGTGGCTGTCCGCGAAGCCCGACGCGGTGATTCGATTATGCAGGGTAGCTGCTTGGGCAGCCCCGATCGTCCCCAAGTTGTGAAGCTGCAGCTGCACGCTCATGGACAAGGCGGACTGGCTCTGCGCCATCGCGTCGGCGGCGATGACGCCGATCTGCGATGCGAAGAAGGCGTCGCAGCTGTCCAGGTTATCCAGGATGTGGTTGATGGGTGTGGCCGCAGCCGCGGCAGACATGATGCCCTCCGCGAGGGCGAGGGGGTGCGCGGGCGCTCCGAGGGGAAGCGCGAGGGAGGGCCTCCCACACTGCGAGAGCTGAAGCACTCGGCTGCTGAGGTGGAAGAGAGGCCACAACAGTACAGATGCGCTGCAGCGCAACGATCGCATGCAATTAAGGAACACACGTGAGCGCTGCAGCGCTCAGCAGAAATCATCGTCACAAAGTAACATGAAGCGCTGCAGCGCTATGCATGCGCACCATGATGGAACGCATGGTAGTGGGCAATAGGGAGAGATATATAGAGTGATGGAAAGGAGAGGAGGGAGATAATGAGGGACACGGGGGGGGGGGGGGACGGGGGGAGATGCGAGGAGACACGGGAGGGAAGGACACGAGCGCGGGCGGGCGGGCGGGCAGGGCACGGGGGGAGATGCATGATCATTTGAGGAACACGGAAGGGACGGTGCGAAAGACACGGAGGGGTGGGAGGGACATGGGAGAAACACGGGGGGGGTGCACGGAAGAGACACGGGAGGGACACGGGAGTTCGGGGGCGAGCGGGCGGACGGACGCGGGAGCGGTGCGGAGGGACACGGGCGGGAGCGCACGGAAGGCAGGTGGAGGCACGGAAGGGGCACGGGAGAGACGCGGGAGAGACACGGGATACGGATAGGTACACACGGGAGCTCGGGAGCGGGCGGGCGGGCAGACACAGGAGGGACACGGAAGGTGTCCGAGGAGGGCGCGGGACGGATTCAGGAGATGCGCGAAGTGTGATCAGGAGCAAATACCGAAGCGATCTGGGAGCCTCGAAGGCAGCTGGGACATCGACAGAGGCGTGTCTGTTCAATAGAGGGGGCTATTGAACAGACACGGGCGTGGCTGTTCAATAGAGGGGGCTATTGAACATGGCATGTTCAATAGAGGGGGCTATTGAACAGACACGGGCGTGGCTGTTCAATAGAGGGGGCTATTGAACAGACACGCCGCTGTCAGACAGCATCACCTCTGCAGAGGGGCACCGACGCTCTCAGATCGCTTCACCCGAAGCTCCCGTTCGACCTCAGAGCAGCCATCCTGATGCCAACATCCAGCACTCCAGCCCACCCCAACGCCCACCCACGCAGTCCCAGAACACTGTCCACACTGCTGATTTCGAGGTGGGAGTGAAACTAAGAGAGGCGCGAAGTACATCACGCGGCGCTGCTGCAGCAGCGTCGCGACGAGGTTGACGATGCCGAAACCGCTGTCAACTGCAAAGATTTACGCTCACGGCTCTGCTGCAGCAGCGTCGCGATGGCTCGAGACTGCTGAGGACAAGGCTGATGGGAGCTGGTGAGGCTGCCAGGAGGCCATGGGGGGAGCTACTCGGCGGCGCAACGAACTGTGCTGAAGGGGAGCAGGGAGAGTGGCGAAGGGCGATGCGATGCGAGACGGTTTGCCATCTGAAGTGCCCCAGGACCCCCCCAAGTGCCCCCAAACTTTCCTGGCCAATCCAAGGCCGACCCCTGGCACATCAGTCCATAAAAAAATGTCAGCGGATCAGGATGTGAACGTCGACGATGGCAGATAGATGTGATGAGGATATCGGAGCGCCTTTCTGGGCGACAGCGCGGGCGCACCACGCGATCTGGCGCACGAAATATAACCTGGCCTAAACACATGCATGCGTCGGCGTCAGCTATGCTCGCGAACTGATCCAATCCACCCCCCCCCCCCTATTGCTCCCATTGATCTTACATGTTGGGTTGCTACAGCATGTATCCTATCACTATGCGTTCGTTGTCCCCCTCGCTCACGGGAGAGTGGATACCCGCTGCAGCGGGCATCCTGTCTACCGTCTCTCTCCAATGTGTCTTCACTCCACCCCCACGCTGCGTCTCCATCGTCCCCCTCGCATTCCCTATGTATATCACGTCTCCCCCCTGTCTACCTCTACTATAGTCCCCCCTCTCCCCCTGTCTACCTCTACTGAGCTACCGCCCCATTCCGTCGCCCACCAGTAGTGGAATGCTCCGCGGCCGCGCCGCAGCTCTCATGTGGCGCCCGCAGGCGCTGCAGCGCCAGGGGCCGCTCGGCGGCCGCCTCCGCCCTCGGCGCTCGGCGGCGCGCCCTCGGCGCTCGGCGGCCGCCTCCGCCCTCGGCGCTCGGCGCGGCCGCCTCCGCCCTCGGCGCTCGGCGCGCCCTCGGCGCTCGGCGGCCGCCTCCGCCTCCGCCTCCGCGGCCTCATCCGCGGCCTCCTCCGCGGCCTCCTCATGAGGCGCCCCTCGGCGCCTGCGCCTCCTCGGCGGCCTCCTCGGCGCCAGCGCCGACCCAGACCTGTGCTGGGCCAGCGTAGTACTCCTCCGCGAGGGCGGCCGCGTCGGCGTACTCGCCCGCCAGCAGCAGCTCGCAGAGCTGCTGCGCCCTGTTGAACCAGCCGCCACGCCGCTGCTGCTGGTCCCCGTCGCGGACAAGCTTGCCCTTGCCGCCCTTGCTCTTGTCCTTGCCCTTGCCCTTGCAAGGTGGGCCGCCGCCGTCCTTGCCCTTGTCCTTGCCCTTGCCCTTGCCGCAAGGTGGGCCGCCGACGTTGTCCTTGTCCTTGTCCTTGCCCTTGCCCTTGCCCTTGCAAGGTGGGCCGTCGCTGCCATACGGGGCGGCGCGCGACGTCGGCCGCGGCCGCGCCTTGGCGGCAGCGAGCAGCGCGCCTGGCGGCGGCGCCGCAGGCGGCGTCGGCCGCAGGACGGCGAACTTCTCGGCGTCCTCGTCGTAGTCGAGCTGCGACGCCATCGCTGCGCGATGCAGCGAGCGAAGCTGCAGCTCGCCAAGCTGCATGATGGGCTTGGTTTCCACCACCAGTACCATAAGTTGGAGGGAGAGGTCCTCCTCCTCCTCTTCTTTCTCCTCCTCCTCCTTCTCCAACATATGGTAGTGGTGGTGGAAACCAGTCCCATCACTGCAGCTGAAGCTGCACTCGGGCGCGCGGGCGCGCGACGCTGCAGCGCGCGAAGCTGCAGCTGCAGCTGCGCGGAACAAAAACAGCGGCGGTGCCAACGACGAATACGATGGCGACGACGCTGACGACGATGGACCCCTGCTAACCAGTCGACTGACCCCCCAAAGTAACATCACCCCGCAAAGTAACATCACCCCCAACTGAACCTCCGAAGGCCAACGACTGGATTGACCTCCCCAGGGCTGCCCCCTCAGGATAGGAGGAGGGGGAGGAGGATGAGGGGGAGGAGGAGGATTGGAGGGAGAGGAGGAGGGGGGGGAGGAGGGGGGGCAGGAGAAGGAGGAGGAGGAGGAGGAGGACACTGATGAGGAGGAGAAGAAGGAGAGGGAGGAGGAGGAGAAGGAGGAGGAGAAGGAGGAGTAGGAGAATGAGGGAGGGAGGAGGAGGAGGAGGAGGAGGAGGAGGAGGAGGAGGAGAGGGAGTATGCGGAGGCAGGAATAGGCAGAAGGATCGGGGGGGCGGGGCATGGGTGCCAACTGGTTGTCTTCCTCCTCCTCCTCGTCATACTCCTCGTCCTCGGCCTCCTTCTCCTCCTCCTCCTCCTCCTCATCATCATCATCATCCTGCTCCCCCTTCCCCTGCTCCGAGGTGCTGGCAGCGAGCGGTGGGAACCTGTGAAAATGAGGGCGTTCCAGAACGTCGTCCTCAATGTCGTCGTCCTCCTGATCACCCTCCTCCTCATCATCATCATCCTCCCTCCACCTTCTTCTCCTGCATGCACTGCTCTGAATTACGTCGTCTTTAACGCCGTCGTCGTTGTCTCTGTCGCCGTCGCCGCCGTCGCGATGCTGTATCCGACTGAAACAGTGGTGCTGCAGCACTGACCGCGCGCGCGCCGCGCGCCCGTCACTTCCGCGGCTTCTTCGCGACGTGGTATTGGACTGCCGGCGCAACCGCTGCCTCGCGGTCCCCGCGCTGAAGCGCTTCCCGAATCATGTCGCACACAAGCTTCCACATGCCAACCTTGGTCTCAGCATCGCGCTTGCGCGCGGCTGCAGCCGCGCGCGGGGCTGGCACATCACTGGCGGCTGCAGCCGCGGTCCTCGTCGACGTCGGAGGCGGTGGTGGCGGCGGCGGCGGCGGAGGAGGGGGAGTAGCCGCATATGTCGCATCCGATGCAGCGGACTTCGCCTTCGGCGGCGGCACTGGCTCCGAGGGAAGCCGCCATGGCGGCGTCGCTGCACTCATGTTGGCAGCCATTGATGTTCTGATCACAGGTGGCTGCGAACCACATGCAATAACATAAAGCGAACATGCGGGCTGCAAGCGCGATCGAAGCGCTACATCAACACGCCAGACACACAAAATGTAAGTCAGCGCTGCAGCGCGACGCAAAAATCTGATATCGGCACGCCAGACACCCGAACGTAAATCAGCGCTGCAGCACGATGGACTCCAAACACACGAAACGTAAGTCAGCGCTGCAGCGCCGTGAGGTCACACATCGACGGCGGCAACGCGTGAGAGGCACACTTGATCGTAGTGTCGTCGTGCTGCAGCACGCTTGATCATACCAACGATTCGCAATGACACCAACAGTAGCGAACATTGGGGGGATCCACCAACAATCCGCAATTATTATCCCAATCCTCCTCTTCCTTCTCCTCCTCGCCCTCGTCCTCGTGCTCGTCCTCCTCGCTGCCATTCTCAATCGCACTGCCGACCGTGATCGCACGCCCCAGCGATGCGGTCGACCGAGCGCGCCGCAGCTCAGTCCGAGTCGGCCTCCTCCTCCTCCGCATCGCCCTCCGCCTCCGCTTCCATCTCCTGGAGCTCATCCGCTTCGCAATCCTTGAGTTCGGCGGTGCACCACTTCGCCGCGGCCGCTTCAGCGTCATCCTTGCTGCAGCCGCGGTTTGTGCGGAACAAGGCCGTCCTGCTGCAACCGCAGTCTGTGCGGACGGCCCGCCAAGCTTGGAGCCGCTGCACCCAATAGATGCGGGTGCCGCAAGGAACGTCGGTCTCGTGGCGCCGCGGGCGCTTCAGCACCGTGCTCGCCTCTGCCGCCTCCGCCGCCTCCTGAAGCAATTTGGCCTTGATGTACTCTACGCCCTTCTCGTGCAGCACCACCTGCAGCTTGTCCCTCCCCCCCCTATGAGGTGGGGGAATGACAATCTGCAGCTCTGTTGCCTCAGTATCGCCAAACGGCGGCAGCTGCACTGTCTTGAAGCACTTGTCCACTGGAACCTGGCGACTGGCGCGGCCGGACCGCGTGGTCGGGCGGCGGCCTGGCTCCGCTGCAGCGAAGAGCGTCGTCGGCGCCGTTGGCCCCGACGACGCGGTGCGCTGATTTTTCAGCCACGTTAGGAACATCGTGCCTCGCAAGCCCTGAGCCTTGCCGCACACCCACTTGCTCCAACCTGCGGTGGTCACGGTGATACACTCGCGGTCTCCGATGACCTCGACGGCCGCGACCAGCTCGCGCCCCGTACGGTTGTCGTGCAACACGACGCAGTCGCGCTTGATCGTCGCCATCGCGCGCGCGGCGCGCCGAGGCTGCAGCCCGAGCGCGGTCGCACTTCAGCGCCAAAATTGCTGCGATGGAGTGATGAGGCAACATGTGCGCGGACGAGGTGCTCATGATGAGGTGCGCTGCAGCGCATGTGAAATATGAAGCGAAGAGCAACGATCACATCGAGCACAACAGTGATGACGAAGCCGCTGCAGCGGCATGTCTGTGGGAAAGGCTGATGTCAGCACCAATATTGTACAGTCGCTGCAGCGACGATGCTGGCGCAACGAATCGTTCCGCGCGCTGCAGCGCCGCGGCAAGTATCGCACTTCGCACCAACCCGCACACTGTTTACACCAATCGGAGGGCCACGCTCGGTGCCGTCATGTGCGCTCGCCGCTCCTTAAGCCCCCTCATCCTCCTCCCTATGCCAAACCTTACCCTGCCTCCTCCTCCTCCTCCTCCGCATCACCCCTCCCTCCTGCCTCATCCTCCCGCGTGGTCCCTCTATATCGCCAGCTCAGGCCGCCCTGAGCTTCTTGGCTGGCCGCGGCTGCAGCCGCGGCCACGGCTTCACCACCAGGAAGTCGCCCGCGGACAGGGCGCAAGTGTTATGCATCTGGGGCACCCCCACCTGCACCTTGTTGACGCCTGTCCCGAACGTCACGGTCTCCTTTCGGAGCTCCATGTTGGGCTCTGAGTCGGACTTTGCCACCACCCAGAAGGGGCTGACAAAGGCGTCGGGGCCCCGCGACCCCTCAGCGGGGGGCCCTGCGAACTGCGGGCCCACGAAGAACTCGTAGAGGCCAACCTTCCCCAACGAGATGCTCTCCGCAACGCAGCCCGTGCTGACCCGCGTGGACGAGGCTGAAATGCGACCACTCCCACCGCGTGGAGCTACATGGCGCGCAGTCGGTAACATCACTGACCTCGTCGCTACGGCCTGACGTGCCCCGAAATCCTCGCTACCTCGTGCTCAGCGCAGCGCTGCAGCGCGGCGTCGTCGGAGGGGGGGCGCGGACGATTGCGGAAGCACAAGTCTGACGAGCTCACCCACTTTGAACGCTCGCTTGCAGCGCACGGCAGGTGGGTCCTGCAGGATCTCCAAGTGCAAAATGTGCGCCTGGTACTTCAGCGCTTGGAGCCGCAGCGCCATGTTGCATGCCCCCTTGAACGCGTCCATCGCCCAACCCTCGTGGGCTGGCGGCAAGTGCTCCTTCGCGAACGGCAACTGCTCCTGCACCCTGGACGTCAACTTGTAATTCTCGAGCAATATGTTTACTTCAATCCGCCCGCTCGGCTAACTGCTCCGTGCGCTGCAGCGCATCGACCAACCCATTGCAACTTAAGTACAGGAAATACAATATCGCAGTTACTACCTCCTCCCCCCCCCTCCCTGCCCCTGCACGGGCGGCGGGGTGGCTGCAGCCACGCAATGGAGATCTCTTCGCCCACCAGGTCGCCGTGCAACTTCTTCTGAGCGGTGATCCCATTCTCCGAGATGGAGAGCACCTCGAAGACGTCATCCACCTCCTTCTTCTGGACGATGTGCTTCCCCACGTCGAACCCTGCACGCCGCATGCGGAAGACGTTGCTCTTCAACTCAGCGGCCGACGACGCTGCCGCGCGCGGCGCGTCTGCATCGGCGCTCGCTGGGAACTCGGGTGCGCCATCGCCTTGCTTGTCGGTCTGCACCGCCTTGCCGAACTCGATCCCCAAGCTCTTCATCTGCAGCTGGGCTGGCTCCCCGAGCTCATGGAGGAAGACCTCTGTGGAGGGTCGCTGCAGCGACATTGAATGGCGAAAAGCAGGGAGGGAGGGGAACAAGGAGCACACGAAAGGTGGCGTGAGAAGATACCTGTGCTATATCTGCTACGCATCCGAAAGTGCGGTCTCCTGGCGCTCGCTTCTTCACCAGGTACATGGCACAGCGGACATCCAACTTTGTGTTGCGCAAGAAGCCCTGCTCCGCTCCGATATCCAACCTCTTCACGAGCGACCTTACGTCGGCCATGAGGTTGTCGGCCGCGGCCACGTCCGCCTTGGGGGACGCGACGTGGACGATCTCGTTTGCCTTGATCCGCCCATCGCTTCAGCGATTGCGTTTGGGAATAAAGCAATGTAACGGTGCGTGTGTGTGTGTGGGGAGGGGGGAGGGGTGGGTACGCAGTTCTAACAATGCAGCGCAATGCATAGATGCGCTGCAGCGCATGTCACTACAAGGGGGCGCCGACAAGCTTATGGATGGTCCTGCACATGCTATCCACCACGTGCTCGCCTGAATAGTTGGCCTTCACGAGCGCCGCTACGACATGCGGGTACGACTCTTGGTGCTTCCCCCATTTAATCGAATTCAACTTGCGCCAGAATTCAGAGCCGCACATCAAAGTTTGCCCCGAGACGTCCACATTCGTGAAGGTCTTGAGGGCTTCATCTATTTCACGGAGAAGTTCTCCGTTTTGTGGCCCGAGCTCAACAAACTTGCACAAGTCAGCGATCCACGCCTTGCAAGGTGGGTTCGCGTGGCCCGCTTGCTCGGCGATGTCGCGCCAATCGGGCTTGCTGGAACCCTCAGCGAGGCTGTGTGCCAAGAGCATCCGCCCACCTGCCTGCAGCAAGCGCCGAGCCGATCAAGTGCTGCAGCACTGTAAGATATAATGCTCCTGCTCCTCGTTCTCACCTCCTCCCCAACGCGCTCCCACTCATCACCCTCCTCGTGCATCATCCTGGTCCTTACTACATACCGCTATATACTATAGTGGGGATAGGCTGCAGCCTGACCGAATGATCTCGGTCTCGTGAACCGCCTCCCTGACGTCGGCGTTCAAAGCCCTCTGCGCGAAGTTCTTGAGGCCCTTCACTTTGGCCACCGCGTGCTTGATGATCAACCACGTCAGGCCCTTTTTGACTGCCGTCGCAAGTTGCGGATGCAACGCGCACAGCTTTTCGGAGTCGATGTTGTCCCGAGAGTCTGCCAGCGCCTTCACTGTGGTCGGCGCCTTGGCCAGCACGCAGCGGAGGAAGACGTTCGTGTGGGAGCCGCCCACTGACGTATACCGCAATGAGTCCAGCGGGGGGCACCGACCCCCGCTGAGCCGCGAAAGGCGGTCGTTCGCCATCGCGGTCTCTTCCAACTGCGCCCCCTGCGGGGCCTCGAAGGCAGTGGCTGCAGCCGTCTTGGCCAAGACGAAGCCCTGGGCGCAAATCTTCGCGCCTAAATTGTGAGCCCGCGCAGGGTTCACTAACGAACCGCTGCGGTTCCGAATGTCGATGCCCATCTGGTTCGGTGGGACCTGCTGGTAATACGCTAGCCCCTCCGCCAGCAGGAACTCCTTCAGTTGATCCCACCCCGATGCCAACCTCCCCGAGGAATTGCTTTCCTCGATGTACTGCAAGATCTGCTCCTCCTGACGCGCCTGCAGCGCCATGCCAGCGCTATATATAGCGCCGAATGCAACGTGCGAGCCCGCGGGCGCGACGGCGGATGCGGCGCGCGGCCGCAGCTTGAGACAAGCTGTCGCGCGGCGTGCGCGTGAACATCGACTTGCATGGACATGCAACTTGCGAGCAAAAATGTTGATCTGGGCTGCAGCCCGAGGCCCATGAAGCACGAGCGCGCACGCGCTGCAGCGCGATGCGACATCACGACGACAACCATTTTTTGCGCTGCAGCGCAAAGTAACATACGTGCTATCAAATTTGGAGCGCTGCAGCGCTCAATGCGACCATTGAAAAACAACGAATACAACAAAACATAATTGACATGTGCATTCAAATTCCTTGCAAACGGAGCTGGGCGAAAATGAAGATCCGAACAACGTGCAACTAGAAAACATGCATTTAACTCAACATTCAGCGCTGCAGCGCTTCATATTCAGCGCACGCAGCGCTTCATGTTCATATAAATCCGAAGGCAGCGCTGCAGCGCTTCTCATATTTAAAGCAAAAATCCAGGACACCGACTCCAAATCAAAATGCAAAATTTGTAGCGCTGCAGCGCTCAACGAACAAACTCAGCTCTTTCAAGACGTGGATTTACCTTTTTTCCCTGTGCATGGCCCTTGGATAACAAGTGCAATGTAACCGCTAAGTCACTTATAACCTACTTAGCAAACTAGCTATAAGCGGTTATAAGTGGTTAGCTAAGTGCGCTAAGCACTTAGCTAACTGGTTATAAGTGGATAGCTAAGTACTTACTAAGTCATTACTAAGTGGGCCACTTAGTAATGACTGAGTAAGTACTTAGCTAAGTCCGCTAACTACTTACTAAGTACTTAACTTAGCGTAGTAAGTATGTTAAGTACTTAGCAACCGCCGCGGCCATCCAAGTAGGCCTTGCAGAATGTGCTCTTAAGTCTTGAGTTGTGTCTCTCAGTAGTGACATTCTACTGGCGAAGCTTTCGGCGACAAAACGCCAATCAAAAAATAAACGATTTCAACCAGAAATGAATGGCGTAGCGTTGGTGGAAGCGCAACTGTCTGATTGCGAAAGCATGCAAACCCGCGCGATGCTTCATGCCAAATTAAGCTACTCCGAGAGAGGTGCGAGCAGCAAGGTTGGCACGATCGAAGTCGAAAACAATTCGACCGCGAAGAACGACGATGCGAGCACGACCAGGAAAAGCAATACAATTCGCAAGGGCGAAACATTAAAACAAAAGTCTGGGCAAATAGCAATGCGACGGCGGCAATCAAGGCAAACGTGACTTCACTAATCGCTGAAGGTCGCGCAAACAAGCGCTAGGCAGAAGAAACACATGCTATTACCACGAATCCCGACCTTAGAGGACACATTGGGGCTCCTGCGATGTGGGCTCAGCACGTGACCATGCGAGCCACTGTGGGGGGGCGCGTGGCTTGCGATCAAGTGAACCGCAAAGAAAAGCATGCATGCGGGCCGCTAGTTTTGATGTCCGTGCGTTGCAGGTGAGATGCCAAGAGGGCACCTGACGGTGGTTCCCGTGTTGTCCGTTTGAGGTGGTGACGCTTTGTCGGGGCGCCCCCAGACATCCTGGGGTCCTCTGGAGCATTGTTGGGGCCCTCTTGAAAGTATCTGGGAGCCTCCTGGTCGTGGTATGAACGCTGGTTCCCGTGTTGTCCGTTTGGCGGCGTCTCCAACCATCTTGGGGCCCTCTTGGGCAATCTTGGGGCCCTGTTGGGGACGGCTGGGGGCTTCCCGGAGGCCCGTTCCAGGCTCGTTGGGGCCTCTTGGAAGCCTCTCGGGGGTCTCCGGGGGGCCGGTTGGGGCCTCCTGGGTCTCTTTTGGGCTGGAGAACCCGAAATGTAGGTCCCCGCCGCCTCTCTGAAGTTGTCCGAAGCATTCCTGAAGCTTTTGGAGGCCGTCTTGGAGGCCTCTTGGGCCGTCTCGAGGGCGTGTTGGACTGGTCTGGGCACTCTCTCGGGGGCCTCTCAGGCCGTCTTGGGGCGGTCTTTGGGGCCTCTTGCGCCGTCCCGGAACGTCGGGGAGCCGAGGGCGTCGAAACCCGAAATACATTTAGACAACCAACGAAAACCAATACATTTTGACACGCGGGGCTCTCTGGGAGGGCCTCGCGGAGGCCTCCCAAAGCGTCCTGGGAGCGCCGAAGGCCGTATGGGCGCGATGTTCGGGGCCTCCTGGGGGCCTCGCGGGGCCTCTGGGGGTCCCTTTGCGCGGTGACCTTGACATGTAGGTTCCTGCCCTTTTTCTAAAAGCTTTCTGGGGGCATTCCTGGAGCCCTTGGAGGCCGTCTTGGAGGCGTCTTGGGCCGTCTTGAGAGCGTGTTGGGTTGCCCGAGCGCTCTCTTGGAGGCCTCTGAGGCCGTCTTGGGGCGGTGTTTCGGTCCTCTTGGGCTGTTTTGGAGCGTCGTCAAGCCGAAAACGCGGAAATCCGAGAAACTGTCAAAAACCCAACGAGAACCATGCATTTTGACACGTGGGGCTCTCTGGGAGGGCCTCTCGGAGGCCTCCCGAGGCGCCCTAGGTGCTCCCTGGGCCGTTTGGGCGCGATGTTTGGGGCCTGCTGGAGGCCGCGTGGGGCCTCCGGGGGGTCATTTTGGGCGGTGAGCTTGAAATGCCAGTTGCTGCCTCCACTCTGGAGGCATGTCTGGGCCGTTCCCGGGGCCTTCGGAGGCCGCCATGGGGGCCTCTTGGGCCGTCGTGAGGGCGCGTTGGACTGTCTGGGCGCCTTCTCGGGGGCCTCTGAGGCCGTCTTTGTGCGGTTTTTGGGTCCTCTTGGGCTATCTTGGTGCGTCGGCAAGCCGAAGGCGCGAAAACCCGAAACGCCTGCAAAAACCTAAAGCCAACCAACACATTTTGACGCTAGGGGCTCTCCAGGAGGGCCACTCGGAAGCCCCCCGAAGCGTCCTGGAAGCTCCCTGGGCCATCCGGGCGCGATCTTGGGCGGTCTGGATCGACCCGATGGCGACTCGTGGCCCTCTCGGAACATCTTGCCGACCATCTTGGGGCCGCCCGTGCCGCGCGGAAGCGCGTCTGCCGAAGTGGGGCCGTCTTCCGCCGTCATCCGCCTGCGCCCCCCCCCCGCGGCTGGGAGGGGGCCCCGGGAGGCCCCCCCCCCAGGCCCCCCAGGGGGGCACTAAACGGGAACCCATCCTCAATGTCGGAGGAACAAAATGACGCACAAAGGCGTCGCGCATGAGCACGAACGCGAGCACGACGTGCACGCTCGAACAAAACGCGCGCGAATCGCGGTGAACGCGCGCGTGCGCGCGCGCACGAGGGCGATGGTAGATCCTGAAGTCGCAGCGCCACGCAAGTTTGCTCTGCCAATTCGAATCTCGCCAGACGCGCTCCTTAGAGCAATCGGAAAAACGGCGCGTAGCCATCGTGACGCGGGGCGCTCGGCGCCACAGCGCGACGCGATCATGGAACTTAAGCCGCCCGAGCGCGGGGGGGATACCGAGGGGGGAAAGGAGGGAGTGGAAGAGAGCGAGGACGGCGAGGGGGGCGGAGGGATGAAAGGGAGGAGAGGGAGGACGACTGGGGAAGTGGGGAGTAAGAGGAGAAGACGGGGGAGGAGCAGGAAAGGGAAGGGAACGAGGGGGGGCGGAGGATCGCGATGGGGGGGGGGTTGTAGGCCGCGCCTACCTCCTCCGGGCTCTTCCGGGCCATCCTGCGGCGATTTTTGCTACCCCATCGGGGCGCGCCGGGCGCTCTGCAACCTGTAAGGGCGAGGGCGCGAACACCAATTCTATCTCTTTAGTCTCAGCAGTCTGGTGGCGCCCCGGGGGCGCCTTCGCTGACCAATTGCAGCATCTTTGCGGGCGCCCGTATTGTTTCCAAGCAGTTTGGGGTACTATTGGAGCCACTGGGCGACCGCATCAAGCTTCCGACCCTCGCACATGATCATATTGAGCAACGTCGGCCGTCTCTGGGAGCTCTGAATATAACCAGCGATGAACATTGGAAGGGTCAAATGTTTAACCTTTCCTATCGTGAAATCGTCGTGACTTCGGCCCTTCTTAGCGTCGCGATTGCGGTTTCTTTCCATGCCACCGTCGACCAACAACCCTGGCCGCCACCCTCGTTGGCCTCGAAATATCCTGTTCACATCGGCATGCATCTGGAACTCTCCTGGGCCCTTGTGGCGCTCCTGGGGCTCTCTTAAGCGCCTCCTGGGGCGGTGCTGGGATCCTCTTGGGCCGCTGGGGCTCCCTTGGACAGTCTTGGGATCCGTCCGGGGCGTCGCGTCGAGGGACCTCTTGGGGGCCTGTTGGGTTGTTTGTCGGCGATATGAAAGGACGCTGGGATCGCATTGGGCCCTCTCGGGTGATGGCGCGAATTTCAAGCCGCGCTCGGCCGTGCCAAAGAGCACCGCCCTATGGAGCCAGACAGAACAACGACAACGGAGGGGCATCGGCGTCGGTATCGTCGCGCCGTCTTCCCCTTGGGAGACGCCGCGGGAATGATCAAATCCTGCCCCCGCTGCCCCTCGCCCCCCTCCCCGCCCCCCCCCATTTCCTGCCCC
>CAUYUJ010013447.1:741107-783607 GCA_963575745.1 Prorocentrum cordatum
GAGGAGGAGGAGCAGCAGTAGGAGCAGGCGGAGGAGGGGGAGAAGGGGGAGGACGAGGGGAAGGAGGAGTTTGAACGACCGCACCACTGATCAACGACATTAGCGCTGCAGCGCAAGAGAGGAGGAGGAACGAGGCGGAGAAGAGAATCGGCGACCATGCACTGTTCAGGTGCTGCAGCACCGAAGTGTCAATGAAAAAGGTGCGCTACAGCGCAATGCAGAAGGAATCCACGTTTTCAAGGCGGAGAAGAGGAGTCGTCGACCATGCAACGTTCAGGTGCTGCAGCACCGAAGCATTTAGCAATGTAAAAAAGTGCGCTGCAGCGCCAGTAAGGAATCCACGTTTTAGCTAAAGCGCACCACCGCGGCTGCGACCATATCGGGCGCGCCGCTCGGATGCCGCCGCCCTCGCGCGGCGCCCACGCGAGCGAGCACACGATGCTCGCCGCGTGCGCCCAAAAGGCGTCGGCATCGCCGCCAAGCACGTGCGCGGAGGCGCGCGGGTGCAGCTTCTCCTTGAAGAAGTAGGGCAGGACCAAGCTCAAGCCATAGTAGTGGCCGTTCTTGGTGAAGGAGAGGTGTTTCAACACCTCGGCCGCAATGTGTTCCCCTCCTCCGTCCTCCAACAGCACGACGTCGCCGTATTTGACGTCGTGGTAGCGGCACCGCGCTGCAGCGGACGTAACAAAGTCCGCAGGCCCGAACTGCTGCAGCAGTTCGCGCGAGATGGCCTTGGACGGCCTGGTGGCGTTAACCAGGCAGTTAACCTTAAAGGTGTCGCCATCCATGAGCTGCCACAGGTGCCGCTCGGTGACGCTCTTCAGGACATTGGCGTCCCAGCCGCTGGAGGCTGCAGCCCCCGCCTGAAGAGCGTTCGCAAAGCGCTTGCTGGTCTTGTGCTTGCGCTCCAAAACCCAGCGCGACGGCAGCGCCACATGGCCCCAACGCCTCACGTAGTTGGCGAAGTGGTGCAGGTAATGGAACTTCTGCGCCATCGTTTCCTTGCCAAAGACGCTGCTGTATGACAGCAAAAACCTGTTAACCGCAGCCTGCAGCTTATCCGCGTCTGCCTGACGCCTGGATACTCGTAGGATTTCTTCCACAACGATCGCGTGCGCCTCGAACACTGCGCAAGCCGATCGGACTGCAGGCGCTGCAGCGTCGCTAGCCACCTCCCTGAAGAAACACGTCAATCCGCCCGCGCGAACGCATGTCCGAACAAGAGGGGTGCAGTACATATCCTACAGAAATTCACGCGCGCTGCAGCGCATGTATTATTGGTCTGGCGGGGGCGCGAAGCATGCAATGATACTTGCATGGTTGTGAGCCCCTCGCTGGCGGTACACTTGAAATGCTTGCTGTCAACGTGGGACCTCACGCGCTTCTCGCCGAAGATCGCGTACGTGTCGGGGGAGATGGAGTGGCACCCTGGAAACGACCAGTCCTGGAAATATGCGTCTGCGCGCGCCCAGTAACCCTTCAACCTTCGAAACATTTGGAACACCAGAATGTTATATGTACCGTTGACGAAAATACAATGCATCCAATCAAACATGACTGTCTCGAGCGGCTTGAGTTTCCGAACCCGCTCAGGCAAATGGGGGTCCCAGTTCCAGCCAAGTCGGCGCTCCAACTCCTGGAACTCGCCCTTGTTCATGATGTTGACCCCTTCGATCAATCTGTTGCAGATGGCATCGAGCAACGGCGCCGTCATCGGCTGCAGCCGCGACGCATCTGGTTCCGAGTGGTGAACAGCGACACCCGTCGCATCAGAAGCAACTATATCCCGAACTTCGCCCTTCAAGAACACGTTGCGGCACATAAAACATGGTTTGATTCCTGACGAACCTTTCATTCCGATCAAGCGGTGTATTGCATCCTCGTCCGCGATCCGACAGAGCCGCTGCAGCGACGCAAGAAGGCGTAATGGATATATACATGTGCACATGTATGCTAACTAATCTTGGGTGCTATGCGGCGACCGCTGCAGCGGCTGCATGTAAATTCCGAGGTCCATCTGGATGAGCTCCGTCGCGCCGTCGGGGCGCAGCCGCAAGCTGATGCCTGCGCTGAAGTTGCGCCCCTGATCAGGCCAGAACTGCGCGAGGATTGCGTCCAGTAGCATCGTCAGTCCGCGCGGCTGGATGTCGTTCGCGGTCTTGGCCCGCATCGTCGCGAGCTGGAACCACGCATCCTGCGAACAAATCGCAGCACAACTGGCGCTGCAGCGCCTCTCTCTCTCTCTCTCTCTCTCTCTCTCTCTCTCTCTCTCTCTCTCTCTCTCTCTCTCTCTATCTCTCTCTCTACCCCCCTCCCCCCCCCCGCATATATCGTTGCTGCAGCAACGCTATCGCGAAAGTCCTCCGACGAAAGCGCCTGCGGGCCGAATTCCGCGATCGTCCAGTAGATGCCCCAGGACTTGCGGTTCTGCACGTGCGCCAGCGCGTTGCCAGCGCCTATTTCATCGCCGTAAATGATGATGTGCCACGGGCGTGGCAGCTCCAGCGCCCGCTGCCACAGAGGCTGCATCGCGGGGAGGGCGCTGCAATACCACAGCATTGCTGCTGGACTGCAGATCTCCACCGTGTGCTGCCCGACTACCATGTTCTGGTGGAGCTTGCCGTACGGCGTGTTCTCACCGACCATGAGCTCCCGAGCGTCTCTGATATCCTGGCGTCGGGATCCCAATTCGGGGATTCCGTCTCGCTTAACGGACGCCAGGAATTGCGCCATCGCATTACAATGCATGAATGGCAGTTCCGCGCGAAGGCGGGACAGCCGCCGCAGCTTCGCTGGGCGGTCGTCCTCTGCCGCCATCGCGCGCGTTCCCGAGGCAAGCTTGCCTCCGTCGCTGCGCGCGCGCGGAGGGGCCCCTCCGCTAGGGGCCACGGCGACTACGGATGGAAATGAGGCTGCACCGCGTGGAGAGCAACCAAATGCGCGCTGCAGCGCTAACTGCCAAGCAACAGTCTGGGAGCACATGGCGCTACAGCGCCGCTAACGTTCAATGATGACAATCTGACGCGCTGCAGCGCGAACGTCCTCCTCCTCCTCCATCCTGCTCGCCATCCCCCTCGTCCTCCTCCTCTTCCTCCCCCTCCTATACCTCCTCCTCTCTCCTCCTCCTCCTCCTCCTCCTCCTCCTCCGCCTCATGCGCCCCCTCATCCTCCCCATCCTCCTCCTCAACCTACCCATCCTCCTCATCATCCGTCTCCCGTCCCTTCATCCTCCCCGTCACCATCACCTTCATCGTCAACAGCATCAATATCACTCGCCCTCATCATCCGCCACATCACCATCCAACGAGAAACTGCAAGCGAAACTGCGCTGCAGCGCAACACATTAACACATCATGATCCGCGCGCAAACTTTCAACCGTGGTCCACGGAGAAGCGCTGCAGCGCAACTCAAACAACACGCTCAACCACGTTCCCTCCAGCCTTTACCAATCAATCGAACCAGCATGCTTCAGCAGGCGGTCGCCGAGGCCGACCTCACTCAGGTCACCTTCATCTTCTTGGCGTTCCGCAGCGAGGTCAACGCCTCGTTGAGTTTCTGGTTGGCCACGTCCGAAGCGGCGATGTCCATCTGACCCCGACCCTGCTACTCATACTCCTCATCCTCCCACATCATCGCCTTCCACCTCCTCCTGATCATCCCCCCTGTCGTCCTTCTCCCCCGCTGCAGCGGGGGAGTAGCCTGCCGCACTCATGAACCCCACCGTCCTCCTTCTCATCCGCCTCCTCATCCACCTGCAGCTCCGCGGTGCGGATCTGCACCTGCTTCTCCGCTTTCCTGGCGTTCTTCCGCGCCTCCTTCACCTCTGCTGTAGCAGTCGCCGTCGCTCTCGCGCGGGCCTCGCGCAACTCGTCGCGGCGGTCGGCGCGCGCTTGCGCTTCGAACGGCTTGTCGCAGCGGCGCGCCGCCATTGCGAGCCCAGTGAGGAGGCGGAGGAGGTCCGTTGCCAGCACCCGCTGCAGCGAACGATGGCGACTGCGACGCGCGAGCCAAGTGAGGAGGAGGAGGAGGAGGGGGAGGGGGGCATGCCATCGGCAACGCGCAACATGAGCGAATCACAGCGCTGCAGCGCGTGACTTGGCAACAACCATGCGGGAGACAACGCTCGACATCACGAATGATGGCGCTGCAGCGCGTATCGACGAGGAACGACTGGCACTCAAGACGAGCACGTCACGCAATACATGGACACCGCGGCCGCAACTGCACACTCACAGACGCGCCAACGCTACAACGGCACCACAAGTCTGACAGGCGCTGCAGCGCTGCATCGGAACACAACAGCACGCAATATCTACGCCACCATCCAGGAAAGCGAGCGCTGCAGCGCTGCATCGTGATCATGATGGCGATGCAAACGTTGAACACAAAGGCGCCAGCGCTGCAGCGCCCGCGTCCAAGAGAACCCGTCAACACATTTGACGTTCATCCTCCTCGTCGTCCGTGCGAGCCGCGCGACCGCCAGGCAAGACCATCGCCACTACCGTTCATATCATCGGCCAGCGTTCCATCCAACCCCGCACTAATCCTCACCATCCTCCTCATTCCTTCTCCTCCACATGCTCATCCTCCTCATCATCCCCCCCATCCTCCTCCTCGCCCTCATAATCCTCATCCTCACCTCCATATGCCGACAGTGCCCGTTGCGCGCTCACGGCTTGCCGCGACGGCCAGTGAAGTTCGGGTCGCGGCACGTGCCGCAGCCATTCGGCAGGTAGCGGCATTTGCTGCACCCGAGTGCCATTTGGCCCCGTTTGGCTGCCGCCTTGCCCTTGGGCTTGGCCTTGGCCTTGGCTTTGGCCTTCCCTTTGCCCTTGGCCTTCGGTTTGGCCGTGCCCTTGGCCGCCGTCTTGCCCTTGCCAGCGCCTGTCTTGCTCTTGCCCTTGATCGCGCTCTTGCCCTTGCCCTTCTTGCCCTTGCCCTTGCCCTTGCCCTTGCGAGGCAGCTCGCCTTTCGCGCTGCCCGCAGCCAAGGTCTCGATCGCCTGCAGCACAGCATCCTCGTCTCCGTCTGCTGCTGCAGCAGCATCTTCGTTTGGCGGCGTTGGCGCTGCTGCAGCAGCATCTGGCGCCGCCGCTGGCAATGCTGGCCCAGCTGGCGAATCACCAATCGCGGGGGGACTCGCGGGGGGGCTCGCCGTGGGCGCCGCAGGGCGGCGCGGGAAGAGCTGCAGCTGCAGCTCGTTGGGCGGCGATGGCGGTGGCGCAAACGCTGCCAGCATTTGCTGCATCACGGCCATCGCGTCCATGGGTTGCATTGGCGCTGCAGGCGGCACGGAGGGTGACCCCGATGGTGTCCATGGCACAATGGCAGTGCTCGGCTGATGCGGTGGGGCGGCAGCCCGCAAGCCCTTGTTGGTCAGCCTGAGAGGCACGCGAGCCTTGATGGCGTTGAGACCCGCAGGCCGCTTCAGCGGCGCACGCGTAGCATGAAACCTATCATGCTCTATGCGAGGTGGACCTAAAGGACCGAGCTCACCGAAGCACCCAAGACATCCAGAACAATCAGCGCTGCAGCGCATGACGGGGTGGCAGCAGCCTCGTAGATGCGATACCACGTTGGCGAGGTCGCGCGTCACATCGATCGGCGGGTCCGCATCGGTGTACGCCGCGTCGAAGATGTGCTGAGGGAGCTGCCGAGGATCTGCTGGGAAATTCCAAGTCACTGTCGCCGCTTGCCCCGTCGCGCCCCTGCGGCTCGCCAAGAACTGACCCTGTAAAGGGCGACTCGTCGGGAAACCCTAACGCTGACGCGCCGCATCGCATTGGCTGCAGTCAGTGCGATGCGATGCGTCTGCGTTAGGCGTTCCCGCCGAATCCCAAACCTTCATCTCCGTCACGATCCCGTAGAGCTGCCCAGGGTTTGCGTCTGGAAGATGGGCGCATGCCATCAACGCCGCCAACTCTTTCAGCGTGTTCTCGCTCGGAACCGTCAAGCCGATGGCACCGCAACGTTTGATCAACGCGCGCACCTTCGCGACGATGCTCTGGTTGGGGTCGCGAAATAAACCCCAGTCCTGCATGGTAAAGCCCACCAGCCTACGAATCGACGCAGGCATGCTGCAGCATGATAACATAAGTACATTTGAAAAATGAACATGGTAACATACATAAAGTACAGAACAAACAATTAAACCATACATGTGAATAACACTTCGGCGGTCCGATGTGCAAAGCACGATGGATAGCACCGCCCTGACGCGAGCGTCTGCGCGCGCATCTGGAGCGCGGGCGTCGCCGTGCCCACGCGCGCGGCCAGCACGGCGCTGAGGCGCGCCTTGTGGCTGTCCGCGAAGCCCGACGCGGTGATTCGATTATGCAGGGTAGCTGCTTGGGCAGCCCCGATCGTCCCCAAGTTGTGAAGCTGCAGCTGCGCGCTCATGGACAAGGCGGACTGGCTCTGCGCCATCGCGTCGGCGGCGATGACGCCGATCTGCGATGCGAAGAAGGCGTCGCAGCTGTCCAGGTTATCCAGGATGTGGTTGATGGGTGTGGCCGCAGCCGCGGCAGACATGATGCCCTCCGCGAGGGCGAGGGGGTGCGCGGACGCTCCGAGGGGAAGCGCGAGGGAGGGCCTCCCACACTGCGAGAGCTGAAGCACTCGGCTGCTGAGGTGGAAGAGAGGCCACAACAGTACAGATGCGCTGCAGCGCAACGATCGCATGCAATTAAGGAACACACGTGAGCGCTGCAGCGCTCAGCAGAAATCATCGTCACAAAGTAACATGAAGCGCTGCAGCGCTATGCATGCGCACCATGATGGAACGCATGGTAGTGGGCAATAGGGAGAGATATATAGAGTGATGGAAAGGAGAGGAGGGAGATAATGAGGGACACGGGGGGGGGGGGGGACGGGGGGAGATGCGAGGAGACACGGGAGGGAAGGACACGAGCGCGGGCGGGCGGGCGGGCAGGGCACGGGGGGAGATGCATGATCATTTGAGGAACACGGAAGGGACGGTGCGAAAGACACGGAGGGGTGGGAGGGACATGGGAGAAACACGGGGGGGGTGCACGGAAGAGACACGGGAGGGACACGGGAGTTCGGGGGCGAGCGGGCGGACGGACGCGGGAGCGGTGCGGAGGGACACGGGCGGGAGCGCACGGAAGGCAGGTGGAGGCACGGAAGGGGCACGGGAGAGACGCGGGAGAGACACGGGATACGGATAGGTACACACGGGAGCTCGGGAGCGGGCGGGCGGGCAGACACAGGAGGGACACGGAAGGTGTCCGAGGAGGGCGCGGGACGGATTCAGGAGATGCGCGAAGTGTGATCAGGAGCAAATACCGAAGCGATCTGGGAGCCTCGAAGGCAGCTGGGACATCGACAGAGGCGTGTCTGTTCAATAGAGGGGGCTATTGAACAGACACGGGCGTGGCTGTTCAATAGAGGGGGCTATTGAACATGGCATGTTCAATAGAGGGGGCTATTGAACAGACACGGGCGTGGCTGTTCAATAGAGGGGGCTATTGAACAGACACGCCGCTGTCAGACAGCATCACCTCTGCAGAGGGGCACCGACGCTCTCAGATCGCTTCACCCGAAGCTCCCGTTCGACCTCAGAGCAGCCATCCTGATGCCAACATCCAGCACTCCAGCCCACCCCAACGCCCACCCACGCAGTCCCAGAACACTGTCCACACTGCTGATTTCGAGGTGGGAGTGAAACTAAGAGAGGCGCGAAGTACATCACGCGGCGCTGCTGCAGCAGCGTCGCGACGAGGTTGACGATGCCGAAACCGCTGTCAACTGCAAAGATTTACGCTCACGGCTCTGCTGCAGCAGCGTCGCGATGGCTCGAGACTGCTGAGGACAAGGCTGATGGGAGCTGGTGAGGCTGCCAGGAGGCCATGGGGGGAGCTACTCGGCGGCGCAACGAACTGTGCTGAAGGGGAGCAGGGAGAGTGGCGAAGGGCGATGCGATGCGAGACGGTTTGCCATCTGAAGTGCCCCAGGACCCCCCCAAGTGCCCCCAAACTTTCCTGGCCAATCCAAGGCCGACCCCTGGCACATCAGTCCATGCGAAAAAATGTCAGCGGATCAGGATGTGAACGTCGACGATGGCAGATAGATGTGATGAGGATATCGGAGCGCCTTTCTGGGCGACAGCGCGGGCGCACCACGCGATCTGGCGCACGAAATATAACCTGGCCTAAACACATGCATGCGTCGGCGTCAGCTATGCTCGCGAACTGATCCAATCCACCCCCCCCCCCCATTGCTCCCATTGATCTTACATGTTGGGTTGCTACAGCATGTATCCTATCACTATGCGTTCGTTGTCCCCCTCGCTCACGGGAGAGTGGATACCCGCTGCAGCGGGCATCCTGTCTACCGTCTCTCTCCAATGTGTCTTCACTCCACCCCCACGCTGCGTCTCCATCGTCCCCCTCGCATTCCCTATGTATATCACGTCTCCCCCCTGTCTACCTCTACTATAGTCCCCCCTCTCCCCCTGTCTACCTCTACTGAGTTACCGTCCCATTCCGTCGCCCACCAGTAGTGGAATGCTCCGCGGCCGCGCCGCAGCTCTCATGTGGCGCCCGCAGGCGCTGCAGCGCCAGGGGCCGCTCGGCGGCCGCCTCCGCCCTCGGCGCTCGGCGGCGCGCCCTCGGCGCTCGGCGGCCGCCTCCGCCCTCGGCGCTCGGCGCGGCCGCCTCCGCCCTCGGCGCTCGGCGCGCCCTCGGCGCTCGGCGGCCGCCTCCGCCTCCGCCTCCGCGGCCTCATCCGCGGCCTCCTCCGCGGCCTCCTCATGAGGCGCCCCTCGGCGGCCTCCTCAGCGCCTCCTCGGGCGCCTGCGCCTCCTCGGCGGCCTCCTCGGCGCCAGCGCCGACCCAGACCTGTGCTGGGCCAGCGTAGTACTCCTCCGCGAGGGCGGCCGCGTCGGCGTACTCGCCCGCCAGCAGCAGCTCGCAGAGCTGCTGCGCCCTGTTGAACCAGCCGCCACGCCGCTGCTGCTGGTCCCCGTCGCGGACAAGCTTGCCCTTGCCGCCCTTGCTCTTGTCCTTGCCCTTGCCCTTGCAAGGTGGGCCGCCGCCGTCCTTGCCCTTGTCCTTGCCCTTGCCCTTGCCGCAGGGTGGGCCGCCGACGTTGTCCTTGCCCTTGTCCTTGCCCTTGCCCTTGCCCTTGCAAGGTGGGCCGTCGCTGCCGCCCTTGCCGTGCGGGGCGGCGCGCGACGTCGGCCGCGGCCGCGCCTTGGCGGCAGCGAGCAGCGCGCCTGGCGGCGGCACCGCAGGCGGCGTCGGCCGCAGGACGGCGAACTCCTCGGCGTCCTCGTCGTAGTCGAGCTGCGACGCCATCGCTGCGCGATGCAGCGAGCGAAGCTGCAGCTCGCCAAGCTGCATGATGGGCTTGGTTTCCACCACCAGTACCATAAGTTGGAGGGAGAGGTCCTCCTCCTCCTCTTCTTTCTCCTCCTCCTCCTTCTCCAACATATGGTAGTGGTGGTGGAAACCAGTCCCATCACTGCAGCTGAAGCTGCACTCGGGCGCGCGGGCGCGCGACGCTGCAGCGCGCGAAGCTGCAGCTGCAGCTGCGCGGAACAAAAACAGCGGCGGTGCCAACGACGAATACGATGGCGACGACGCTGACGACGATGGACCCCTGCTAACCAGTCGACTGACCCCCCAAAGTAACATCACCCCGCAAAGTAACATCACCCCCAACTGAACCTCCGAAGGCCAACGACTGGATTGACCTCCCCAGGGCTGCCCCCTCAGGATAGGAGGAGGAGGAGGAGGATGAGGGGGAGGAGGAGGATTGGAGGGAGAGGAGGAGGGGGGGGAGGAGGGGGGGCAGGAGAAGGAGGAGGAGGAGGAGGAGGACACGGATGAGGAGGAGAAGAAGGAGAGGGAGGAGGAGGAGAAGGAGGAGGAGAAGGAGGAGTAGGAGAACGAGAGGGAGGATGAGGAGGAGGAGGAGGAGGAGGAGGATGAGGAGGAGGAGGAGGAGGAGGAGGAGGAGAGGGAGCATGCGGAGGCAGGAATAAGCAGAAGGACCGGGGGGGCGGGGCATGGGTGCCAACTGGTTGTATTCCTCCTCATCCTCCTCGTCCTCGGCCTCCTTCTCCTCCTCCTCCTCCTCATCATCATCATCATCATCCTGCTCCCCCTTCCCCTGCTCCGAGGTGCTGGCAGCGAGCGGTGGAACCTGTGAAAATGAGGGCATTCCAGAACGTCGTCCTCAATGTCGTCGTCCTCCTGACCACCCTCCTCCTCATCATCCTCCTCCTCCCTCCACCTTCTTCTCCTGCATGCACTGCTCTGAATTACGTCGTCTTTAACGCCGTCGTCGTTGTCTCTGTCGCCGTCGCCGCCGTCGCGATGCTGTCTCCGACTGAAACAGCGGTGCTGCAGCACTGACCGCGCGCGCGCCGCGCGCCCGTCACTTCCGCGGCTTCTTCGCGACGTGGTATTGGACTGCCAGCGCAACCGCTGCCTCGCGGTCCCCGCGCTGAAGCGCCTCCCGAATCATGTCGCACACGAGCTTCCACATGCCAACCTTGGTCTCAGCATCGCGCTTGCGCGCGGCTGCAGCCGCGCGCGGGGCTGGCACATCACTGGCGGCTGCAGCCGCGGTCCTCGTCGACGTCGGAGGCGGTGGTGGCGGCGGCGGCGGCGGAGGAGGGGGAGTAGCCGCATATGTCGCATCCGATGCAGCGGACTTCGCCTTCGGCGGCGGCACTGGCTCCGAGGGAAGCCGCCATGGCGGCGTCGCTGCACTCATGTTGGCAGCCATTGATGTTCTGATCACAGGTGGCTGCGAACCACATGCAATAACATAAAGCGAACATGCGGGCTGCAAGCGCGATCGAAGCGCTACATCAACACGCCAGACACACAAAATGTAAGTCAGCGCTGCAGCGCGACGCAAAAATCTGATATCGGCACGCCAGACACCCGAACGTAAATCAGCGCTGCAGCACGATGGACTCCAAACACACGAAACGTAAGTCAGCGCTGCAGCGCCGTGAGGTCACACATCGACGGCGGCAACGCGTGAGAGGCACACTTGATCGTAGTGTCGTCGTGCTGCAGCACGCTTGATCATACCAACGATTCGCAATGACACCAACAGTAGCGAACATTGGGGGGATCCACCAACAATCCGCAATTATTATCCCAATCCTCCTCCTCCTTCTCCTCCTCGCCCTCGTCCTCGTGCTCGTCCTCCTCGCTGCCATTCTCAATCGCACTGCCGACCGTGATCGCACGCCCCAGCGATGCGGTCGACCGAGCGCGCCGCAGCTCAGTCCGAGTCGGCCTCCTCCTCCTCCGCATCGCCCTCCGCCTCCGCTTCCATCTCCTGGAGCTCATCCGCTTCGCAATCCTTGAGTTCGGCGGTGCACCACTTCGCCGCGGCCGCTTCAGCGTCATCCTTGCTGCAGCCGCGGTTTGTGCGGAACAAGGCCGTCCTGCTGCAACCGCAGTCTGTGCGGACGGCCCGCCAAGCTTGGAGCCGCTGCACCCAATAGATGCGGGTGCCGCAAGGAACGTCGGTCTCGTGGCGCCGCGGGCGCTTCAGCACCGTGCTCGCCTCTGCCGCCTCCGCCGCCTCCTGAAGCAATTTGGCCTTGATGTACTCTACGCCCTTCTCGTGCAGCACCACCTGCAGCTTGTCCCTCCCCCCCCTATGAGGTGGGGGAATGACAATCTGCAGCTCTGTTGCCTCCGTATCGCCAAACGGCGGCAGCTGCACTGTCTTGAAGCACTTGTCCACTGGAACCTGGCGACTGGCGCGGCCGGACCGCGTGGTCGGGCGGCGGCCTGGCTCCGCTGCAGCGAAGAGCGTCGTCGGCGCCGTTGGCCCCGACGACGCGGTGCGCTGATTTTTCAGCCACGTTAGGAACATCGTGCCTCGCAAGCCCTGAGCCTTGCCGCACACCCACTTGCTCCAACCTGCGGTGGTCACGGTGATACACTCGCGGTCTCCGATGACCTCGACGGCCGTGACCAGCTCGCGCCCCGTACGGTTGTCGTGCAACACGACGCAGTCGCGCTTGATCGTCGTCATCGCGCGCGCGGCGCGCCGAGGCTGCAGCCCGAGCGCGGTCGCACTTCAGCGCCAAAATTGCTGCGATGGAGTGATGAGGCAACATGTGCGCGGACGAGGTGCTCATGATGAGGTGCGCTGCAGCGCATGTGAAAGATGAAGCGAAGAGCAACGATCACATCGAGCACAACAGTGATGACGAAGCCGCTGCAGCGGCATGTCTGTGGGAAAGGCTGATGTCAGCACCAATATTGTACAGTCGCTGCAGCGACGATGCTGGCGCAACGAATCGTTCCGCGCGCTGCAGCGCCGCGGCAAGTATCGCACTTCGCACCAACCCGCACACTGTTTACACCAATCGGAGGGCCACGCTCGGTGCCGTCATGTGCGCTCGCCGCTCCTTAAGCCCCCTCATCCTCCTCCCTATGCCAAACCTTACCCTGCCTCCTCCTCCTCCTCCTCCGCATCACCCCTCCCTCCTGCCTCATCCTCCCGCGTGGTCCCTCTATATCGCCAGCTCAGGCCGCCCTGAGCTTCTTGGCTGGCCGCGGCTGCAGCCGCGGCCACGGCTTCACCACCAGGAAGTCGCCCGCGGACAGGGCGCAAGTGTTATGCATCTGGGGCACCCCCACCTGCACCTTGTTGACGCCTGTCCCGAACGTCACGGTCTCCTTTCGGAGCTCCATGTTGGGCTCTGAGTCGGACTTTGCCACCACCCAGAAGGGGCTGACAAAGGCGTCGGGGCCCCGCGACCCCTCAGCGGGGGGCCCTGCGAACTGCGGGCCCACGAAGAACTCGTAGAGGCCAACCTTCCCCAACGAGATGCTCTCCGCAACGCAGCCCGTGCTGACCCGCGTGGACGAGGCTGAAATGCGACCACTCCCACCGCGTGGAGCTACATGGCGCGCAGTCGGTAACATCACTGACCTCGTCGCTACGGCCTGACGTGCCCCGAAATCCTCGCTACCTCGTGCTCAGCGCAGCGCTGCAGCGCGGCGTCGTCGGAGGGGGGCGCGGACGATTGCGGAAGCACAAGTCTGACGAGCTCACCCACTTTGAACGCTCGCTTGCAGCGCACGGCAGGTGGGTCCTGCAGGATCTCCAAGTGCAAAATGTTCGCCTGGTACTTCAGCGCTTGGAGCCGCAGCGCCATGTTGCATGCCCCCTTGAACGCGTCCATCGCCCAACCCTCGTGGGCTGGCGGCAAGTGCTCCTTCGTGAACGGCAACTGCTCCTGCACCCTGGACGTCAACTTGTAATTCTCGAGCAATATGTTTACTTCAATCCGCCCGCTCGGCTAACTGCTCCGTGCGCTGCAGCGCATCGACCAACCCATTGCAACTTAAGTACAGGAAATACAATATCGCAGTTACTACCTCCTCCTCCCCCCTCCCTGCTCCCCACGGGCGGCGGGGTGGCTGCAGCCACGCAATGGAGATCTCTTCGCCCACCAGGTCGCCGTGCAACTTCTTCTGAGCGGTGATCCCATTCTCCGAGATGGAGAGCACCTCGAAGACGTCATCCACCTCCTTCTTCTGGACGATGTGCTTCCCCACGTCGAACCCTGCACGCCGCATGCGGAAGACGTTGCTCTTCAACTCAGCGGCCGACGACGCTGCCGCGCGCGGCGCGTCTGCATCGGCGCTCGCTGGGAACTCGGGTGCGCCATCGCCTTGCTTGTCGGTCTGCACCGCCTTGCCGAACTCGATCCCCAAGCTCTTCATCTGCAGCTGGGCTGGCTCCCCGAGCTCATGGAGGAAGACCTCTGTGGAGGGTCGCTGCAGCGACATTGAATGGCGAAAAGCAGGGAGGGAGGGGAACAAGGAGCACACGAAAGGTGGCGTGAGAAGATACCTGTGCTATATCTGCTACGCATCCGAAAGTGCGGTCTCCTGGCGCTCGCTTCTTCACCAGGTACATGGCACAGCGGACATCCAACTTTGTGTTGCGCAAGAAGCCCTGCTCCGCTCCGATATCCAACCTCTTCACGAGCGACCTTACGTCGGCCATGAGGTTGTCGGCCGCGGCCACGTCCGCCTTGGGGGACGCGACGTGGACGATCTCGTTTGCCTTGATCCGCCCATCGCTTCAGCGATTGCGTTTGGGAATAAAGCAATGTAACGGTGCGTGTGTGTGTGTGGGGAGGGGGGAGGGGTGGGTACGCAGTTCTAACAATGCAGCGCAATGCATAGATGCGCTGCAGCGCATGTCACTACAAGGGGGCGCCGACAAGCTTATGGATGGTCCTGCACATGCTATCCACCACGTGCTCGCCTGAATAGTTGGCCTTCACGAGCGCCGCTACGACATACGGGTACGACTCCTGGTGCTTCCCCCATTTAATCGAATTCAACTTGCGCCAGAATTCAGAGCCGCACATCAAAGTTTGCCCCGAGACGTCCACATTCGTGAAGGTCTTGAGGGCTTCATCTATTTCACGGAGAAGTTCTCCGTTTTGTGGCCCGAGCTCAACAAACTTGCACAAGTCAGCGATCCACGCCTTGCAAGGTGGGTTCGCGTGGCCCGCTTGCTCGGCGATGTCGCGCCAATCGGGCTTGCTGGAACCCTCAGCGAGGCTGTGTGCCAAGAGCATCCGCCCACCTGCCTGCAGCAAGCGCCGAGCCGATCAAGTGCTGCAGCACGGTAAGATATAATGCTCCTGCTCCTCGTTCTCACCTCCTCCCCAACGCGCTCCCACTCATCACCCTCCTCGTGCATCATCCTGGTCCTTACTACATACCGATATATACTATAGTGGGGATAGGCTGCAGCCTGACCGAATGATCTCGGTCTCGTGAACCGCCTCCCTGACGTTGGCGTTCAAAGCCCTCTGCGCGAAGTTCTTGAGGCCCTTCACTTTGGCCACCGCGTGCTTGATGATCAACCACGTCAGGCCCTTTTTGACTGCCGTCGCAAGTTGCGGATGCAACGCGCACAGCTTTTCGGAGTCGATGTTGTCCCGAGAGTCTGCCAGCGCCTTCACTGTGGTCGGCGCCTTGGCCAGCACGCAGCGGAGGAAGACGTTCGTGTGGGAGCCGCCCACTGACGTATACCGCAATGAGTCCAGCGGGGGGCACCGACCCCCGCTGAGCCGCGAAAGGCGGTCGTTCGCCATCGCGGTCTCTTCCAACTGCGCCCCCTGCGGGGCCTCGAAGGCAGTGGCTGCAGCCGTCTTGGCCAAGACGAAGCCCTGGGCGCAAATCTCCGCGCCTAAATTGTGAGCCCGCGCAGGGTTCACTAACGAACCGCTGCGGTTCCGAATGTCGATGCCCATCTGGTTCGGTGGGACCTGCTGGTAATACGCTAGCCCCTCCGCCAGCAGGAACTCCTTCAGTTGATCCCACCCCGATGCCAACCTCCCCGAGGAATTGCTTTCCTCGATGTACTGCAAGATCTGCTCCTCCTGACGCGCCTGCAGCGCCATGCCAGCGCTATATATAGCGCCGAATGCAACGTGCGAGCCCGCGGGCGCGACGGCGGATGCGGCGCGCGGCCGCAGCTTGAGACAAGCTGTCGCGCGGCGTGCGCGTGAACATCGACTTGCATGGACATGCAACTTGCGAGCAAAAATGTTGATCTGGGCTGCAGCCCGAGGCCCATGAAGCACGAGCGCGCACGCGCTGCAGCGCGATGCGACATCACGACGACAACCATTTTTTGCGCTGCAGCGCAAAGTAACATACGTGCTATCAAATTTGGAGCGCTGCAGCGCTCAATGCCACCATTGAAAAACAACGAATACAACAAAACATAATTGACATGTGCATTCAAATTCCTTGCAAACGGAGCTGGGCGAAAATGAAGATCCGAACAACGTGCACCTAGAAAACATGCATTTAACTCAACATTCAGCGCTGCAGCGCTTCATATTCAGCGCACGCAGGGCTTCGTGTTCATATAAATCCGAAGGCAGCGCTGCAGCGCTTCTCATATTTAAAGCAAAAATCCAGGACACCGACTCCAAATCAAAATGCAAAATTTGTAGCGCTGCAGCGCTCAACGAACAAACTCAGCTCTTTCAAGACGTGGATTTACCTTTTTTCCCTGTGCATGGCCCTTGGATAACAAGTGCAATGTAACCGCTAAGTCACTTATAACCTACTTAGCAAACTAGCTATAAGCGGTTATAAGTGGTTAGCTAAGTGCGCTAAGCACTTAGCTAACTGGTTATAAGTGGATAGCTAAGTACTTACTAAGTCATTACTAAGTGGGCCACTTAGTAATGACTGAGTAAGTACTTAGCTAAGTCCGCTAACTACTTACTAAGTACTTAACTTAGCGTAGTAAGTATGTTAAGTACTTAGCAACCGCCGCGGCCATCCAAGTAGGCCTTGCAGAATGTGCTCTTAAGTCTTGAGTTGTGTCTCTCAGTAGTGACATTCTACTGGCGAAGCTTTCGGCGACAAAACGCCAATCAAAAAATAAACGATTTCAACCAGAAATGAATGGCGTAGCGTTGGTGGAAGCGCAACTGTCTGATTGCGAAAGCATGCAAACCCGCGCGATGCTTCATGCCAAATTAAGCTACTCCGAGAGAGGTGCGAGCAGCAAGGTTGGCACGATCGAAGTCGAAAACAATTCGACCGCGAAGAACGACGATGCGAGCACGACCAGGAAAAGCAATACAATTCGCAAGGGCGAAACATTAAAACAAAAGTCTGGGCAAATAGCAATGCGACGGCGGCAATCAAGGCAAACGTGACTTCACTAATCGCTGAAGGTCGCGCAAACAAGCGCTAGGCAGAAGAAACACATGCTATTACCACGAATCCCGACCTTAGAGGACACATTGGGGCTCCTGCGATGTGGGCTCAGCACGTGACCATGCGAGCCACTGTGGGGGGGCGCGTGGCTTGCGATCAAGTGAACCGCAAAGAAAAGCATGCATGCGGGCCGCTAGTTTTGATGTCCGTGCGTTGCAGGTGAGATGCCAAGAGGGCACCTGACGGTGGTTCCCGTGTTGTCCGTTTGAGGTGGTGACGCTTTGTCGGGGCGCCCCCAGACATCCTGGGGTCCTCTGGAGCATTGTTGGGGCCCTCTTGAAAGTATCTGGGAGCCTCCTGGTCGTGGTATGAACGCTGGTTCCCGTGTTGTCCGTTTGGCGGCGTCTCCAACCATCTTGGGGCCCTCTTGGGCAATCTTGGGGCCCTGTTGGGGACGGCTGGGGGCTTCCCGGAGGCCCGTTCCAGGCTCGTTGGGGCCTCTTGGAAGCCTCTCGGGGGTCTCCGGGGGGCCGGTTGGGGCCTCCTGGGTCTCTTTTGGGCTGGAGAACCCGAAATGTAGGTCCCCGCCGCCTCTCTGAAGTTGTCCGAAGCATTCCTGAAGCTTTTGGAGGCCGTCTTGGAGGCCTCTTGGGCCGTCTCGAGGGCGTGTTGGACTGGTCTGGGCACTCTCTCGGGGGCCTCTCAGGCCGTCTTGGGGCGGTCTTTGGGGCCTCTTGCGCCGTCCCGGAACGTCGGGGAGCCGAGGGCGTCGAAACCCGAAATACATTTAGACAACCAACGAAAACCAATACATTTTGACACGCGGGGCTCTCTGGGAGGGCCTCGCGGAGGCCTCCCAAAGCGTCCTGGGAGCGCCGAAGGCCGTATGGGCGCGATGTTCGGGGCCTCCTGGGGGCCTCGCGGGGCCTCTGGGGGTCCCTTTGCGCGGTGACCTTGACATGTAGGTTCCTGCCCTTTTTCTAAAAGCTTTCTGGGGGCATTCCTGGAGCCCTTGGAGGCCGTCTTGGAGGCGTCTTGGGCCGTCTTGAGAGCGTGTTGGGTTGCCCGAGCGCTCTCTTGGAGGCCTCTGAGGCCGTCTTGGGGCGGTGTTTCGGTCCTCTTGGGCTGTTTTGGAGCGTCGTCAAGCCGAAAACGCGGAAATCCGAGAAACTGTCAAAAACCCAACGAGAACCATGCATTTTGACACGTGGGGCTCTCTGGGAGGGCCTCTCGGAGGCCTCCCGAGGCGCCCTAGGTGCTCCCTGGGCCGTTTGGGCGCGATGTTTGGGGCCTGCTGGAGGCCGCGTGGGGCCTCCGGGGGGTCATTTTGGGCGGTGAGCTTGAAATGCCAGTTGCTGCCTCCACTCTGGAGGCATGTCTGGGCCGTTCCCGGGGCCTTCGGAGGCCGCCATGGGGGCCTCTTGGGCCGTCGTGAGGGCGCGTTGGACTGTCTGGGCGCCTTCTCGGGGGCCTCTGAGGCCGTCTTTGTGCGGTTTTTGGGTCCTCTTGGGCTATCTTGGTGCGTCGGCAAGCCGAAGGCGCGAAAACCCGAAACGCCTGCAAAAACCTAAAGCCAACCAACACATTTTGACGCTAGGGGCTCTCCAGGAGGGCCACTCGGAAGCCCCCCGAAGCGTCCTGGAAGCTCCCTGGGCCATCCGGGCGCGATCTTGGGCGGTCTGGATCGACCCGATGGCGACTCGTGGCCCTCTCGGAACATCTTGCCGACCATCTTGGGGCCGCCCGTGCCGCGCGGAAGCGCGTCTGCCGAAGTGGGGCCGTCTTCCGCCGTCATCCGCCTGCGCCCCCCCCCCGCGGCTGGGAGGGGGCCCCGGGAGGCCCCCCCCCCAGGCCCCCCAGGGGGGCACTAAACGGGAACCCATCCTCAATGTCGGAGGAACAAAATGACGCACAAAGGCGTCGCGCATGAGCACGAACGCGAGCACGACGTGCACGCTCGAACAAAACGCGCGCGAATCGCGGTGAACGCGCGCGTGCGCGCGCGCACGAGGGCGATGGTAGATCCTGAAGTCGCAGCGCCACGCAAGTTTGCTCTGCCAATTCGAATCTCGCCAGACGCGCTCCTTAGAGCAATCGGAAAAACGGCGCGTAGCCATCGTGACGCGGGGCGCTCGGCGCCACAGCGCGACGCGATCATGGAACTTAAGCCGCCCGAGCGCGGGGGGGATACCGAGGGGGGAAAGGAGGGAGTGGAAGAGAGCGAGGACGGCGAGGGGGGCGGAGGGATGAAAGGGAGGAGAGGGAGGACGACTGGGGAAGTGGGGAGTAAGAGGAGAAGACGGGGGAGGAGCAGGAAAGGGAAGGGAACGAGGGGGGGCGGAGGATCGCGATGGGGGGGGGGTTGTAGGCCGCGCCTACCTCCTCCGGGCTCTTCCGGGCCATCCTGCGGCGATTTTTGCTACCCCATCGGGGCGCGCCGGGCGCTCTGCAACCTGTAAGGGCGAGGGCGCGAACACCAATTCTATCTCTTTAGTCTCAGCAGTCTGGTGGCGCCCCGGGGGCGCCTTCGCTGACCAATTGCAGCATCTTTGCGGGCGCCCGTATTGTTTCCAAGCAGTTTGGGGTACTATTGGAGCCACTGGGCGACCGCATCAAGCTTCCGACCCTCGCACATGATCATATTGAGCAACGTCGGCCGTCTCTGGGAGCTCTGAATATAACCAGCGATGAACATTGGAAGGGTCAAATGTTTAACCTTTCCTATCGTGAAATCGTCGTGACTTCGGCCCTTCTTAGCGTCGCGATTGCGGTTTCTTTCCATGCCACCGTCGACCAACAACCCTGGCCGCCACCCTCGTTGGCCTCGAAATATCCTGTTCACATCGGCATGCATCTGGAACTCTCCTGGGCCCTTGTGGCGCTCCTGGGGCTCTCTTAAGCGCCTCCTGGGGCGGTGCTGGGATCCTCTTGGGCCGCTGGGGCTCCCTTGGACAGTCTTGGGATCCGTCCGGGGCGTCGCGTCGAGGGACCTCTTGGGGGCCTGTTGGGTTGTTTGTCGGCGATATGAAAGGACGCTGGGATCGCATTGGGCCCTCTCGGGTGATGGCGCGAATTTCAAGCCGCGCTCGGCCGTGCCAAAGAGCACCGCCCTATGGAGCCAGACAGAACAACGACAACGGAGGGGCATCGGCGTCGGTATCGTCGCGCCGTCTTCCCCTTGGGAGACGCCGCGGGAATGATCAAATCCTGCCCCCGCTGCCCCTCGCCCCCCTCCCCGCCCCCCCCCATTTCCTGCCCCCTGCAACTGGGCGGCCCTCGGGGGTTCTCATCGCGAAGCGAAAGCGGCGCAAGCGCGGGGCGGAACTGGATTGCCTCGACAAAATGCCCGGCCAGACTGCCCGACAAAGTGCCCGACAAAATGCCCGACCAAAATCGCAGGGGCAAGCGCCGTAGCTGTGAATTTACAATGCGCACGCCCAGCCGCCGATGCCAATAATAATTTTGTCGCTGCATTTTCAACATTTTGTCATGGCGGCCTGCTCTTCCTTGTCGGGCCAGTGCTTTGTTTTTTGTCGGACCATTTTGTCGGGCCCCCTGTTTTTTTGTCAGCCCATTCTGTCGGGCCACTTTTTTTTGTCGGGCAAATTGTCGGTCCACGCGTTGCTTTTTGTCGGCCCGCCTGCATCCTTTTCGTCGTCGGCCCCTTGCGGGCAACGCCCCCGGCGCAAGGCGGGGGGGGGGGGCGCGGGCGGCGAGGAGGAGCAAGGGGAGCGCACGCGCACGGCGCAGGAGGAGCAGGAAGAGGAACGGAGGAACGGGAGGAGCAAACATACTCCAAGAGAACCCCAAAAAATCTCGCAGGCCCGAAAAGACCCCAACGCCGCCCGAAGAGGCGCCTAAGAGCGCCCCAAGAGGGCCCCAAGGGCCAAAGAGAGCCCCAAAGGCCGATGTGACCAGGCATCTCGATGCCAACGAGGGCGGCTGTCAGGGCTGCTGGTCGTCGGAAGCACGGAAAGCAACCATATTCATAACGCTGACCTGATATTGCCACGAACCCCGACCTTGGAGGACACATGGGGGCCCCTGCGACGCGGGCTCAGCACGCGACCGTGCGAGCCACTGTGGGGGGGCGCGTGGCTTGCGAGCAAGTGAACTGCAAAGAAAAGCATGCATGCGGGCCGCTATTTTTGATAGGTCCGTGCGTTGCAGGTGAGTTGCCAAGAGGGCACCTGACGTTGGTCCCCGCGTTGTCCGTTTGAGGTGGTGACGCTTTGTCGGGGCGCACCCAGACATCCTGGGGTCCTCTGGAGCAGTGTTGGAGCCCTCTTGAAAATATCTGAGGGGCCTCCTGGTCGTAGGATGAACGCTGGTTCCCGTGTTGTCAGTTTGGCGGCGTCTCCAACCATCTTGGGGCCCTCTTGGGCAGTCTTGGGGCCCTGTTGGGGACGGCTGGGGGCTTCCCGGAGGCTTGTTCCAAGCTCGTTGGGGCCTCTCGACAGCCTCTCGGGGGTCTCCTGGGGGCCGGTTGGGGCCCTTTCGGGCCGGAGAACCCAAGATGTAGGTCCCTGCCGCCTCTCTAAAACTTTCTTAAGCATTCCTGAAGCTTTCGGAGGCCGTCTTGGAGGCGTCTGGGACCGTCTCGAGAGCGCGTCGGACTGGTCTGGGTGCTCTCCTGGGGGCCTCTCACGCCGTCTTGGGGCGGTCTTTGGGGCCACTTGCGCCGCCCCGGAGCGTCGGGGAACCGAGGGCGCCGAAACCTGAAAAATAGCTATAACACTAACGAAAACCAATACATTTTGACACGTGGGGTTCTCTGGGAGGGCCTCTCGGAGGCCTCCCGAAGCGTCCGAGGAGCGCCGAGGGCCGTCTGGACGCGATGTTGGGGGCCTCCTAGGGGGCCTTGCGGGGCCTCCGGGTGGTCCTTTTGCGCGGTGACCTTGACATGTAGGTTCCTGCCCTTTTTCTAGAAGCTTTCTGGGGGCATTCCTGGAACCTTCGGAGGCCATCTTGGAAGCGTTGTGGGGCGTCTTGAGAACGTGTTGGACTGTCTGAGCGCTCTCTTGGAGGCCTCTCAGGCCGTCTTGGGGCAATCCTTGGGCCCTCTTGGGCTGTGTTGGAGCGTCGGCAAGCCGAAAACGTGGAAATCCGAGAAACTTTCAAAAACCCAGCGAAAACCTTACATTTTGACACTGGGGCTCTCTGGGAGGGCCTCTCGGAAGCCTCCCGAGGCGCCCTGGGAGCTCCCTTGGCCGTCTGGACGCGATGTTTGGTGCCTGCTGGAGGCCGTGTGGGGCCTCCGGGGGGTCATTTTGGGCGGCGAGCTTGAAATGCTGGTTGCTGCCTCTACTCTGGAGGTTTTTGGGGGCCGTTCCTGGAGCCTTCGGAGGCCGTCATCGGGGCCTCTTGGGCCGTCATGAGGGCGTCTTGGACTGTCTGGGCGCCTTCTCGGGGGCCTCTGAAGCCGTCTTTGGGCGGTTGTTGGGCCCTCTTGGGCTGTCTTGGTGCGTCGGCAAGCCGAAGGCGCTAAAACCAGAAAAACCTGCAAACCGCCCCCCCTCAAAAAAATGCATTGTTATCATCAACTTGAATACTCTGCCCAGAGACGCTGCGTGTTGTTTAGCCTTCTTCAAGGACCCGCAATCTTCAGGAGGAAACGAGGAGCCCCGAGGAGCCCATCAACTAAATAGATCAGCCAACATATCCCAAAGCCCTCGGGCACGGCGTCAGCCTCTCCGCGTTCCCTTTCTTCCAGGAGACAGGCCGAAACACAGCCTGGAGTTAAGCAGTCCAGAGAATTCACACGATCAGATCGCTGGCGAGGTGGTAGGCGCACATGCTTGAACCCACCATTTAGAGAGATAACTGCACCATCACCTCGCACTCCTGACCTGACCAGTACAACGATGACCTTCAGTCGTAGTTGAGGGTGCTGGTGGGGTAGGGTTGACGGCAGGAACACTTTGAGCACATACGTCAACGGGTGCGGGCAGAGCATGACGCGGCAGATAAAGACGCATGGAACTGATATGCATCATCAATTTGAGTACTGTGGCCAGAGACGCTGCGTGTTGTTTAGTCTTCTTCAAGGACCCACAATCTTCAGGGGGAAACGAGGAGCCCCGAGGAGCCCATCAACTAAATAGATCAGCCAACATATCCCAAAGCCCTCGGGCACGGCGCCAGCCTCTCCGTGTTCATTTTTTCCAGGAGACAGGCCGACACACAGCCGGAAGTTAAGCAGTCCAGAGAATTCACACGATCAGATCGCTGGCGAGGTGGTAGGCGCACATGCTTGAACCCACCATTTAGAGAGATAACTGCACCATCACCTCGCACTCCTGACCAAAATCTCACAGCCAAAACCGTGAGCATGGAGGTAGAAGGGGACGGAGGGGGGGCACATAAAAAATCAACGATATGCTTCAGCTCAGTCCTGAAGACCTTGCGGCAACTTGCTTCGCAGTGCAGCACGAAGGAGTCCCTGAGCCTGCGGTAGCTTTGTCATCAAAGACGCCGGTACTTTCTTCATCTGTGACAACAGTCGGGAATGTTTCTCGTAGCGCTGCACACTCTTGATAGCTTCACAGCGCCCTCGGCGACGGATGAGATCGAGTGCGCGGCGCTTTCTCAACAAGTCATTGCTCGGCCCAGGAGCGCCGAAGCACGCGAGGAGTGATGTTGAGTGCCGAGAGACCAAGTCCCTTCACAGCCCGCTGGATCTCCTCACGCAAGGGCAAGGTGAGGTGGGGGAACAGCAACGCGTCCGTGGGCGTTGCGCTGCGTAGCAGCGAGAGCAGCTCCACCACCCACTCTCGCCCATGAGATCCGCAGATAACGTGCTCGTCGACGTTGCCTGTCTTGGTGCACTTGCCCCTGTCGGAAGGGCCGAAAACGACGGCCCACTTACGATGCGGTGATGCTGCTGTCGACGACGGTGTGATGACGCCATCGCAATGCAAGTCGAGGATCTCCGAAGGTCGAGCGTAGAGGTCGTATTGGAGGATGCCTGCCGCAGCCGCCTCCAATCCGTCATGTTCAGCTTGCCACAAGAGGATCAGGAAATTATCTCCTCCGGGCAAGGCTTGACGACGAACTCTCGAACCAATTTCGGCCAGCCCTTGAGAGATTCGATCACAGGGTCAAGGTCAGTTAGCATCACCTTGCGATTGTCAGACTTGAGCTTGACCCAGCCGTACACCACTAGACGACCAGCAGTAGGACTATAACCAGAAAAGGACCAACTTCTCACAGTAGCGCTCCAGGGTCTTCGCCAAGGCCCGAGGCGGCTGCAACGGCATGCCGCGCGAGCGGGCCCAGGAGGCGAAGTCGGCAGTAGCCTTTCGATAGTGCTCGAGTGCCTTGAGACCAGCCGTGCCACGGCGAAGGAAACCAGGGCTAGTGTTACCTCCCGTGCGATGTCTGAGCTCACCCACAGAGCCAATGCGATCATGCCGGCGGCGCTTGCATAGTAGTTCCGCGGCCAGCCCGAGCGTAGTCGATGCTTTGCCTGTTGATCGCCTTGGCCGCCCTCGTCGTGAAGAAGAAGTCCTCGCGCCCTTCGTCACCTGCGGAGGCGTGCCCTGCAGCCGCTGCTGAACGCCGACGACGCCGACGCTCGCTGGTAGCGACGGCCTCCCTGAGAGAAGCCTCCCAGCCCTCGAGCCAGTCTGGCTGGGCGCCGCGGCCAGCGTCAGGCGCGGCCCGCCATATGGCGCGGGCCCAGGCACGGCATAGGGCAGGTGGATACGCCCCTGCTGCAGCCGCGCGGCGCACCCACTTGGCGCGGCCATCTGAGCCAACAAGACGAAAACCCCCAGTGAGATGAACATGCTGGTGATCTCCCTTGCAGCAGGCCTCCAAAGACAACCCGTAGGACGAGTTAGTTAACACCATGGTAGGCTTCTTCCACGGCACAGAATACTGGCACTGATCAAAAACCACCTTGACAACTTCATGACGCCCACAGAGCTCGCACATTGGATGGAAGCCCCAGATCTTTGAACTCCTTGGGTTCTCGATTGACCAGGACACCCTACACCTCTGACACTCCCGAGCGACCTCGGCCGAGAAAATAGCCAGCTCAACCCCCGCGAGCTCATGTTGCCGAGCCCGTTCCCCGTTCTTGATGCCTCTCCTAGATATAGACCAAATAGAACATGGGGTACCCATGTGGACCCAGAAGACCATGCCGGAGCGTACCAAGTGGAGGACCAGCCGTTGAGTACTATGCCGAGTGAGGTCGAACTCTTCAACACGAGCCATTTCGAACGCAGGGCCAACACGTAGCCCCAGTCGCCGCGCAGCCCGAGAGAGCCCCGCAGAGCCCGCAGACAACTCCAGAAAGACCATCTCATCACGATAAGTCGACCTACCACGTCCACTGGGTCCACCTCCTGAGGAACTTGTAGGAGCCCAGGGGGGCGGCGAACAGCAGCGCGTAGGCCGCGTCGTCGCCGAAGGCGCGGTTGATGAGGAGGAAGGCGGGCATCGAGGAGAAGCGGAGCTCTCTGGACAATGATCTCTCGCCTTGCGGATGTTGCCGAAGCGGTCGACGGGCCGATCACGAGACTTGGAGATATCAAAGCGCCTCGAACCCTCGTCTGCAACGTTCCGTTCACTCACAATATGCCGATATCTCATATCCATGCCACGTCCAAGACGATACGGGACCGAGCGACGGGCGAGTGCGTTGAGGGCGTGGCTTTTGAACCGCCCCCTCTCGAAACCACTCGACGTCACCAAGTTTTCGCCTATATACAGGCAGCGATGGCCATGACCACGGGCGCCCCTCCCGAAGTGCCGGAGGGACTGGGGGGTGACACGACCCTCCTTCGGGTTGATGTGCTCCTCTGGCCACTGCCACTCCCGCTCATAGAGCGTAATCCATCGATCTCGCCTGGGCCGCGCGTCGGCCAGGGGCGGGATGCCCTCGCCGAGCTGGACCTCCACCTCGGGCGGCGCCTGCAACCTCGCAGTATTGCGAGAAGGCCGCCACTGCTGCCGAGCCGACTCGGCCTGTTGCTGGAGGCGCTGCCCGTAGCTGGTCTTGGCCCCTGAGATGAGGCCAGCGGCGCGACCAGGCACCGTGGATTCGCAGAGCACGTCGTCGCTGGGGTTCACGAGGCTCGAGGGGCCGCCCATCTGGTCGACCACGCCGGGCGCGTCCAACCTGACGGGCTGCAGGCTCTGGACCTTCCTGAACCTCCAGCGCCCCCGATACTTGACCGCGTCGTGGAACTCCTGGACCTGGCGCGGCATAGACAGAAGAGCGTAGCCGAAGGTCGAGGAGTCGTCCATGTGCACCTCACGCCAGATCGGAGCTCCGATCTCCGCCTTGATGACGAACGCCAGCCTCCGAGCAAGCTCCATCTCCAGCCTCGCACTGGATGGGATAGCCAGCCGTCGGCCTCGCGCCTCCGCGACGAAGGTGTCGGAGTCCTGCAGGACGGAGAGCAGCTTGGGCGCCAGCGCGAAAATGCAGACCGCGTTGCCCAGCCACACCTCCATCTCCTGACCCCTGATGAACGCACGACGCAGGAAGGCACTGGTAGCAATGGCAAATATCCACGTTCGGCGCTGTGTGCGACGCAGCACCTTGAAACGAGAATGGAACTCGAGGCCCAGGGTCTCCAGGTAGGTCACCGCACTGTGCCTGCCGTGGGTCCCGATGCTCTGACTCTGCAGCAGGCTGCAGAAACGCTCGACGCTCCGATGAGAGTCCTCGGCGCTGACGCTGAAGGAGAGGAGTTGAAGTTGTCTACGTAGACCCCCTCTGCACACACGCCTGGAGACAACTCTGGAGCGGGCGCTCTATCTCTTAGCACTCCCCCAAGGCCGAGCGGGCGTTGCATTGCGACAAGATTATCAAACAACGTCTGGCACAAGTAGAGCGACCATGACCATCCCATGCGTAGGCCCTCGAAGCAGATGAACAGCTGCTCGCCAGGCCTCAGGGCGTCGTAACGCCTGAGATCATCATCCCCAATTTGAGGAATTCCAAACTCATGAGCGTCGTCCGCGATGTAGCCCGCCTCCATGCAGAACCAAGAGGCGAGTTGGACATTCGAGAAATTGTAGAAGCAGTTGTCGACGTCGGCGTCGCCAGCGAGGACGGGCACGGACGCCGTGCCACCAAATCCCCCACACTGGCTCAGAAAGTCGTCGGACAAGTCAAGGTTAACCATGGCCCGTGCAGAGCCTAGCTGCACGGTGGGCGGCCGCCTGTGACTGAGGCAGGCCCGGCGGGGGCCAAGAACCATTCGGATCTCGCCCCCCTTCTTCTTCACGAAAAACGGTGCACAGACTGCCTTGGCTTTGCGACGGAAAAAGACCAGCCCAATACCAGCCAGGTGCTTAAACAAGCGTCGTCGCTTGGCAGGCGAGCGTCGCAGCGCGGGGTCCCAGTGCGGCCCCGGCATCTCCGGCAGCCCAGATCACATCACCGTTCACCTCCGCCACGGCCAAGTCACCGATCTCAGTGAAGCGCCCCTGGTCGTCGACCACTGCCTGCGGCGCGACCTCGCCCAGCCTCTCGAGGCCAGGGCCAGCGCGCAGCCCAAGTCTGGAGCCTCGGCCTCCAGGTCGTCGTCAGCCAGCACGCGCGCCTGCACCCTGGCCAGCTGGACGAACTGATTGAGCTCGACCCGCGTGATGGGGTCGAAGCCGAAGATCCCATTCCTATTGACTCGGGCTGGCCACGGCGCATTCCGCGCTAGAACGATGTGACGGATCCGACTCAGATCATGGGTGAACAGATCCAGCGTGGGCGCGAGTGTAACCCAAACTCCTGCAGCACCAGCCCTGACCAACAAGATTCTCATATGCCAGTAGAATCCATTGGCATCGTCTGGAAAGTGAACCAACACCTGAAACTCTTTGATGCCTAAAGAGCGCTCCATTACGCTCGAAGACTAGATGGCGTCGCCACGTATGCGTTCACAGGGAGCTGCTCTGGCAGCCCTCGGCCCGTCGCCGTGCTGGGCGGCACCTGCAGCGTACGAGTGGGGACGGTCGGCTCGGGCACACCCTCGGAGTAGCACTTCTGGCGCTTGGCGAAGGCCGCGCAGCGCCAGTCCCAGCGCCGCAGCAGAGCGATGCCGAGGAAGAAGGCGATCGAGATGCCCAGACTGTCCCGCTCGTGCACTTCGATCTGGCTGGCGCTAGCAGGCCCCGCACAGGTCAACGCACAGCTGACCGCGGGGCACGTGCGCGCCGGACACGCAGGACAGGCGGGGCAGCGGAGCGCTGCGGCCTCCACGAGCCTCAGCGCTGAGGGCCCGAGAGACCAGAGGTGCCCCATACACGCCCGCCGGCGGCGGGCCCCCTCACCCACTTTGAGCGCATGTGTCAGCGGGCGCGGGCAGAGCAGGACGTAAAGACGCACGGAACTGGAAGACACTGGGGGCTCTCTGGGAGGGCCTCTCGGAAGCCCCCCGAAGCGTCCTGGAAGCTCCCTGGGCCATCTGGGCGCGATCTTGGACGACCTGGATCGACCAGATGGCGACTCGTGGCCCTCTCGGAACATCTTGCCGACCATCTTGGGGCCGCCCGTGCCGCGCGGAAGCGTGCGTGCCGAAATGGGGCCGTCTTCCGCCGTCTTCCGCCGGCGCAGGGCGGGGGGGGGGGGGCGCGGGGGGGCAAGCCGGAGGAACGGGGGAAAAGGAGTGGATGACAACGACGGGGATTGAACAGGAGGGCATGGGAGAACGCAAGGATGACGAGGGGGGGAAGGATGAGAAGGGAGGGGGAGAGGATGGGAGGGGGGATGGGGCGCAAGAGGAGGAGGTGGGAGAGGAGCAGGACGGGGGGGAACGAGGGGGGGGGGAGGATCACGAGGGGGAGGTGGAGGCTGTAGGCCGCGTCTACCCCCTCTGGACTCATCCGGGCCATCCTGCGGCGACTCTTGCTGCCCCATCGGGGCGCGTTGAGTCTTCCGCGCCCATGCAAAAGCGTGGACACGAACGCCATTTCCATCTCTTTTTTGTCTTGGCAGAGTGACGGGGTCCTGGGGGCACCTCCGTTGACCGTAATCATCTGGCTTGCGGGCGCCCGTATTGTTTTCAAACAGTTCTGGACGCTATTGGAGCCCTTGGGCGATCGCATCGTGCTTTCGACCTTCTCAGATGGTCATTTTTAGCCGCGTCGGCCGTCTGTGGGGGCTCTGAGAAAAAACCAGGCGAAGAACATTGGAAGGGTCAAATGTTTGACTTTTTCCGAACGTGGAATCGTTGTAGTTCTGGCCCTTTTCCCCGACCTTGAGGAGGGGTTCCCGTTTAGTGTCCCCCTGGGGGGTCTGGGGGGGGCCCCCCGAGACTCCCTCCCGGCCGCGGGGGGGGGGGGGGCCATCCCGATCCGCGCGCGGGCACAGGGACGTGAGGGTTGGGAGCAAGTACAACGTTCAGATACGCCACGGGGCACGACCTGCGCGCGGGCACAGATATCGCCACGGTTGGGAACAACATATAACGATGCTAAGATGTTTAAATTCGCAGAGTGGCACGATCCGTGACCGGGCACAGGGATCGTAAAGGCCGGCGGTAAGACTGGATTATGTTAAAACCCGTCGACGGCGCGATTTACGAGCAGACACAAAGATCGTGAGGATGGGGTGTCCTCCAGGCGCCTGCGACACGGCCGCGGGACCCACGCCGTGGGCGTCCACGTGTCATAGCGGAAACGCGCCATGCAAAGTTGCGCAATGCAGCGGCCCACGTCACGGCGCACTGCGGAGCGCCACTTTTTGCGCGCATGATGCGTGAGATTGTTGCGACACGCGCATTGACTCTGTGTGGTTGGGCCTTAGGGACAAGATCTGATGCATGCGTTATGACAACGCTGGAACAGCTTAAGTGATGGCAATAAAGACACTCGCGCGATGCATGGGTAGCGGTTGGCCCCAATCCAAGATGGGACGTGCGCGCGATCACGCCATCCTTCGGCGCCACCAAAACAAATTTCAAAAAATGCAAACATATTTTGTCGGAGCTCCGGTTTTGTTTCCTGGTGGGCGCAAAACCTGATGTCTCCGCCAAACAAACGACGCCACACCACCTACGGCCCTCCATGTTGCACTACGGCCCATCGGGGGCCGTAGCGTATACCATGCAAAAACCACGCCAGATGACCTGGTATACACTACGGTTCGTGGGGCCGCAGGTGGGGTGGTGTCGTTTGTTTTCTGGTCCAGTTTGTGAACGAAGCGATACAGTAGGGGTTCGGCAACAAGAAACCTTCCACAACAAACCCAACCCTGAGACCCCAGGACGTCCATGGATTTCTGGCGTTGGGACGTCACGCCTTCGACAGCAAAACACAACCATCGAAACCCAAGAAACCCAGGGCACCCAGGAGGCACGCAGGGTGTTTCTGGACATGAACCCCCACTGTACTCTCCCTGCGACACGTGAAAACGAAACTTTGAAAATGACGAACTTCGAATCCGATAAGTTAGCCACGAAAAACGACGAGGCCCAGACCTAGACAGTCAGTTAGAGAAAAAACGAAAACGCCGCGCGGCCGCAGGGATGAAGGTAGGAATGCCGCATGACAGCCACATGCACCATGGCAGCCATGGTGGTCCGCCCGCATCAGGTGCGCAGCCGCAGTGTGCGGGGCCCTTCCTGGCCGGCGCTGCCCGGGGAGCCTCGGCGTTTTTGCCTACGGAGGCAGCCCCCGACGCTGCCGTTGCCCAGGTTTCCTCGAGGCTGCCTGGCAGTACCAAGCACTGCCGAGTAGGGCCAGGCAGGGCCAGGCAAGGCCAGGCAGGGCCAAGCAACGCCAGGCAAGGCCGCTCAATGCAAAGCCGGGCCAGGGGGGAGGGGAAGGGAAAGCTGAGGGGGTTATTGGCGGACAGACCAGAAGAACTCGCATGCCCTCCGGGCAGGTGCCTGGGCAACTCCTCGGGAGCCGCCTCGATTTGTTGCGAGCTGTCGGATGTCTGGATCGAGGAGGTCCAGGACTGGGATTTTGGGACGATTTTGAGTCTCCTGGGTTTCCCTCGTGGCCACGGCTGGATCCGCCTCGAAATTCCACCCAGAAAGCACCCCCCAGGATGGTGTCGTAGAGCCCGAAGGTCTCAGAGGGGAGAGACCTAAACCTCTGGCGACTCCGAAAAATCGCACTACTGTGGATGGAAGCAAAAAACGCGAAAACTCCACCAGCCGTTTGGGCGAAGTTGATCTAATGAGCTCTTGCCCCTTCCACAAACACTCCTCCCTTCGGAAAGGGGTACCCTCCCCCCCTGGGGGGGTCGCAGTGTGTTAGGGGGTCCTTTTTCGCCCAAAATGGCGCCAAGATGGCCTCCGATGCTCCAAAGTGGCCTCCAAGGCGGCTCAGGATAGCCGAAGATGGTTCAAGATAGCTTCCGACATACCTCCAAGAGGCCCGACGAAAGCCATAAGGCGGTTCCAAATACTCTCGGAGCCCCCTTCAGGACCCCTCCGAGAGGCTGCCATCCTTCAAAAACCGATGGACCGTCCATGATCGGTGCCCTCTCGCCTTTTCGCTTCCGATGCCCCGCAGCCGCCCCGCTTCCGAAGCGTGGCCGGGCGGGGGAAAGGGCGCTCCTGCGGGGGCAGGGGCGCAGGAGCCCAGCCCTCCGAAGGGATCAACTTCTCGCTCCTGGCGCTCCTCTTCCCTCTCGGCCTCTGGGTTCCGAGCGAACCGCAGCAGGGGACGAATCCAGCGTGAGAAACTGTCCCCCGGGAAGGGGGGCGACCAGGGCCCGTGGGTTGAACAGAGCAAAAAACGAACACGACGGAGGTCCAGGTCCATCACCACCGCTTGGAGGGGGCCGAACCCCCAGGACCTCAGGAGGCAGAGGATGGAGGTGCGGTGGAGGGGAACAATTAGTGAACACCCCCCCCTGCCCCCCAAACTCAAGGTTGGCACTCGCGGGGGAGACTACGGTCGAGGTGCAACTCATCAGACCCACCGCCAACTTTGAACATTGGGGGGAGGGGGAGGTGTTGACAGAAGAATGTGGCATGAGTGTTCGCTATTTTTTGTCCGAAGGCCTGTACCATTGCGCCCCATGAGGCCCGAAGATGTTTACGTCCGCTGCCTCCCGAGGAGCTGCACTACTGGCTCCCAAAGCGGTGACGGACAGGCCGTGGGCTGGAGAGCGCCCGAAGCCGGCCTCCCTCCAGGGGCTGGGACCAATGGAGCAACGACGCCCGCCACGCTGTCTTTCGAGACGCCTGGAGGTCTGGGCTCTGTCCCAAGACGTTCCAGGACCGTCAGCAGGGCTGAACCTAAACGGTGTTTTTCGTTTTCAGGTTGTTTTCGTTTTCCCTCGCTTTGTCTTCAATCCGCCTTTACCGCAAAACGAAATCGAAACGAAAACGGCCCACGAAAACGCCCAAACACCGTTTAGGTCCAGCCCTGACCGTCAGGAACCCGCTGAATAGAAACGAGAGAACCGACAGAATGCCGGAGCGGAGTTCGAAGCTCCATCTTGGCGGCTCCGGCGCCTCTGGAGGGGTGGGCCGTCCCGCCCGCTTTCGAAGCGTCCGCGGAACGAAGATGGCGGCGTAGAGGGCGACCTGTGCCATGCAGATGGCAATCTGCATCTTCCTGGGGGGGGGCGCAGCGGGGGGGGGGCTGCTCCTGTCGCTGTCCCTTTCGGCTTCGGAGTTCTGATCGAGCGCAGCCCGTCACCCCCACTCCCAGCAGAGGTCGCTGCTGGGGGGTGATATCAAGCAAGTGTTGTCGAGCCCCCCAAAACGGACGAAACAACGAACCAGGGTGAAGAGGACCCCTCAGGGGGGCAAAGTAACTAGGTCCCCCTGCCGCACCTGGGGGAGGGTGGGGCCTTTGGCTCTTCCTCCTCCTCCTCTTCCTCGTCGTCCTCCTCCTCCTCCTCCTCCTCCTCCTCTTCCTCCTCCTCCTCCTCCTCCTCCTCCTCCTCCGTATCATCAATCAGAGCTGGCCGCCACGAATCGGCTCGACAAAGTAGGCAACGACTGGGCCGACATCGCGGCCACGAAAGGGCTACGATACCATGACGTCCCAGAGGAGGCAGTCAAGCAGCACAGCGACATGCTGAAGAAGCTCCGCCAAGTGACAGCGTGGCTCGGCAACTCCCAGTGCTCCGACGGCGAGACCGTGTCCGACAGGATCCAGACGGTCAGCCCCCAAGCCGAGGGGCTCGAGAGGCGCGCAGCATGTGAGACGCCCAGCTCGAGCCCAGGATAAAATGTTGCATCCTGACAGTGTGCTCGGCGCGGCTCTGCATGCCCCCGTCAGCTGCAACTCAGGCTAGAAGTGTGCTGGGTGTCCTAGGTTTGCCAGGTCCTGGGCGGGGAAAAGTCGCATGAATGCCGAGCCGTGCAGCGTGCAGCCGTTCCGTGCCGCTCCGCCCGTGTCGCGTTCGGAGGCTTCACGAGGACGTGGTCACAAGAGAGCCTTGGATGGAGTCCCGAGGGCCCTGGGTGAGCGAGCTGTTCGTAGGAGAGTCGATCCCTCCCCAGGACCGCCGCTCTTCCCTGCCCGTCCTCGGACACCCCCCACCCGGCCTCCTCTCGCCCCCGCTGGGCCCAGCCAGGCCCCAAGACTGGACACACAGAACGACGCGAACACGGAACTCGTCAGAGCGGTGTGCCCTGCGAGCTTCGTTCGACCCCGTCCCTGAGCCTTCTCCTGGGCCTGCGGAGGCCCTGAGAGGAGCGGTGGAGCTCGGCTCGACGAAGCGCCCTCGTGCGGCCCCCCCTCTCGGCAAGTGCCACGCGGTCGGTCTGGGGCCCCGATGCCCCGTGAAGGGCCCCGTCCCTCCCGAGGCCGCCCGAGGTGCCCGCCTTCATATCGCCCGTGACCGCGTGCGGCGCCGAGGCGAGCGCCTCATTTACAAGATCATTCCGCAGCGCCTGGGCGGCAGCCCCATTTGGAATGCGACATCGCCGACGCGGCAGCCCCGAGCGGCAACAGAGATCAAAACCGAACAAGTTGACGCAGGGACTACGACACAGAGATGAGGCCAAGCCACTTGGCGGCCTCGTCCGTCGCCTCAAGGGGTCGGGGGACGGGAATGGCGGGGGGTAATGTTTGACGCCTGTCGGGTGCACGCCCGCCCGGAAGTCATCTCTGCACCACTTGCGCTGGGGGGTGTCGACCAGTAGGCCGGGATCGCAGAGACTGCACAGTTGGGAGCGGGCCCCGCGAGCCGAGCACGCGCCACAAAGGATTACACATGCGCAACAACTGGAAAGATTAATGTGCTCTTTTCGAAAGTGTGCTCTCACAGTAGCGCCGCGCGAAGTAACACTTGCAACAGCTACAAGGTTGGATGGGGGCCATTTCCCGCCGCACAAGTTCGTCTTGACTGGCGTGCAGCAGTTACAACCAGGATCATTGAGGGGTTGCCATCAAGGCCCCGAACTGAAGGACCGTTCGAGCTTCGTCTGAAAGGTTCGAGAGGAACGAGGTCGAGAGAGGAGCTCACGCCTCAGCGCCAGCGCACATTCGTCTACAAGGCTTGCATCAGCTACAATGATGGAGAAAGGCGTCCGTTTCAAAATGACGCTGCCGCCGGAGAACTCCTCAAATCTAAAGACCAGAACATCGAACACTTGTAACACTTGCACGGATGGATGGCAGTTTCCTGGGGACTTCCTCGAAGTGCATGACCCGAAATTAAGCATTGTGCATCACTTACCCAGATGGGGGGCGCCCCTTTTTCAAAACGGGGCTCTCTGGATACCGCGTTGGACTTTATGATCACACCCTGCCGCATCCCTTACTACTCGCTGCAAGAGATGCAATACAGCTCCCTCTCGAAACAGGGTCTCGCCTCAATGGCAGGTCCATGCGATGTTGGCCTGTTCAGGGGGCGCTCGTTGTAGTGATAAGAAACGCTTGCAAGGACGCATGTCTACGGGACTTGGGACGGGAGGTGTATTGCAGTATCGTTGATCAATTTTGGCTTTACCATGGTCCTCCTCCTGCTCCTCCTTTACCTCCTCCTCCTCCTCCTCCACCTCCTCCTCCCTCCGCCTCCCTCAACCTCCCTCCTCCCTCCTCCCGCACTCACCCCTTCCACTCCCCTCTCCTCCTCTTCCCCCTTGCCACCCCTCACAGAGGATCGAACACCTCCAGAATGGAGGCTCGACCTCCATTGTTCTTCCCCGTTCCATCCAGACTGAGGGCTGATTTCCAAAATTGAGGTGTTCGATCCTCTGGGCCCCTCTCCTCCCCCCTCTCGATTCTCATCTCTCCTCCGCCCTCCGCCCTCCGCGAGCGAGGGGGCTCCTCCAGTGAGCGAGGGGACGCCCCCTCCGCCCTGCGCTCTCCGCCTCCCTCCCCCTCCTCCTCGTTGCCCCTCCCCCTCCCTCTCCAGCGCCCGCGCCCACTCCGCCCCTCCCCCTCCCCCCCCCCACATCCCGCGGGTGGGGGGACTTCCCCGTGGCGACGCGGCGGGGAGAGGGGCAGTTGGGACGAGGAGCGGAAAGGGCGCAGGGGAGGAGAGCTGGGGGGGAGAGCAAACTCTGCCATTCCCCTCGGGTCCTCCTTCCCCTCCTCCTCCACCTCCTCCACCTCCACAACTGCACATGATGAACACGACTCTCCTCTTTCCCCTAACTCTATATCTGGAAAATCTCCGGCCCTCTCCACATACTTGCTTACACGCATTCTGCCATTATTTGGTGTTTCCTGTGTTTTGTTTACTATCCAATGATATTTTAAACATTTGCTCCCGCTGCAGCATGGGTATCAGTTTCGGATCGGTGCTCTGCTCCCGTCGTTCAGAATGACGCTCTCGCCCGCGCGTTGGCCACATTTCTTGATCTGGGTCCCTTTTCATTGTTGTCGCCCTCCTCATTTTCCCGCCTCCGACTTCTCCTGGTCCTCCTGTTCTTATCGCTCCTGCCACTCCAGTTCCTGCTGCTGCTTTTCGTCCTCGCGCTCGTCCTTCCATATCCTCCTCCTCCTCCTCCTCCTCCTCCTCCTCCTCCTCCTCCTCCTCCTCCTCCCTCCCTCCCTCCCTCCCTCCTCCTCCTCCTCCTCCCCCTCCTCCTCCTCCCCCTCCTCCTCCTATGTGCGCAATTTCCCTCTTTCGATTGCGCATGGCACGACATGTTTCTTTTTGCGTGCCAGGTCGGCCATGACACGCGCCCGCGGATATAGAGCAAACAACGCCGCAGTGGGCAGGGATGGGAGGGAGCGATAGGATATCAGACGTGGCGCGGGCGCATCTACAGCTTGTCTTCCCCCCCCCCCGCTCTCTCCGCCCTCCCCATCGGGCCCCCGCCCTTTCCCCCTCCGTGCCGCGCGCGGTCTCCACTCCCTCCCTCCGCTCTGCTCCCCCCTCGGCCCTCCCACCTCCCCGGCAGCGAGAGAACGGCGCTCGTGCACGATGGACTCCCTTCAAGCCTCGCTCCAACGCGGGTACGGCAGGTTCGCGCGGCGTCGGCGCGCGCAAAGGTCTCTGACACCGCTCCGATCATTCAAGCTCGAACCGATCGCTGCCCTAATCGTTCAGGGTTGAATTCCGTCGGGCCCAATGGCGTCACTGTGTCCCTCGGCGCTTCCGCGTCGAACTATTCAACCTTGAACGCCTTCGCTGGCGCGCCATCCCCGCATGAATCTATCGTACGGTGCATCGATCTTCGGCCCTGCGGGGCCGAAAACGCAAAACATGGACCGGACTGGGTCGAAGATCCACGACGCCTCGGGCGACGCCAACGCGGTGAGGTGGGTCCTCCGCGGACCTTCGCTTACGTAGGCGAGGGAGGAGAAGGGCAGGAGGAGGACGGAAGGAGGACGGGGAGCGCGAGGTCGCTCCCGTTGCGGAACATCTCGACCCAGACCGGCCGGTCGAACGAGCGGGAAACGTATGAGCGCACGTTCTCGGCCCACACGAGGGAGATGAATGCGCAGGTGCGCGCCTTGGGCGGCGGAAGACAGGGGCGGCGGCGGGGTGTTGGCGGCGGATCTGTAGTCGTCGTCGTCCTCCTCCTCCTCCTCCTTCTCCTCCTGTTCCTCCTCTTCCTCTTCTTGGGGAGCCACACAGGACGTACGCGCCCAACCACGCACATGAGGAAGGTCCCAGTTCGCGAGGCCGCTCTCATGTCACGAACCCTCGCGCAATGCGCTCTCTCGAAACCCATGTAAATGTATGTACGCAGACGTTTTTGTGCCGCTCCTGACCTTCCCACCTCCCCGACTGACCAGCAGGTGCCGAGACTCAACGACGACGAGGCCTGCCTAGAAAAGCTGGCGTTTCAGGAGTTGCCCATCGACGTGGTCGCGCGGGCGAAGAGCCTCCATCGAGGAGCTCGAGACTGGCGACCGCATTGGGCAGGCCCTCCCGGAGGACGAGCACCTCGGATGGAGCTGCAGGCCATGGCAGCAACTCACCAGCGAGGAGCTCGAGGTCGGGGGCTCTGCGGTGCACGCGCCCCCCGGCCCCGAAGGATCTCGTGGGAGCGAAACGCGGCTGCGAGGCCGTCAGACAGAACGAGCTCGGGGAGGCTCTGACCCGGGTCTATGCAAGCCTGGGTCAGGTAGGCCCTGCAGGATCCTGCGCCCAGTCCTGCACGCAAGCCCAGGGCAGTGCACCCCTGGCTGTGCAGGATCCTGCAAGCTCTGGCGCTCTGGCGCAACCCCCGTTGGCAGCCCCGCTGCGCTGCCTCTTGGCGGGGAGCCGCTCCCCGCAGGCACGGCGCCTGCTCCGGGTTGCGACGTGGCTCGTGCCGCTCGCTCGGGCGGGTGGCAATGTGCGGGGTGGCCTGGACGGGGGGGGGGGGGGGGAGAGAAGGGCCCGAAAGGGACCCCGTCAGGGCCCTCAGTGGCCCTTTCAGGGGCCCCTCGAGGGCCCCTTTCGGGCCCTTCTCCTCGCCACCCGCTTAGACCACCCCGCACATTGCCGCCCGAGCGAGCGAGCGAGCGGGCGCGCGCAAGCCCGGCCTGCAGCGCCGCAGCGCTGCTGCCTGACGAGGGGCCGCCCCTGCCCAGGGCAGGTGGGCCACAGCGGCGTGGCCCCTCGGCACTGCTCGGGTGGAACCGTGGCTGCAGGCATCGTCTCTCGGGCGCGGCAAGAGGTTGCCCTGGCCGAATGGCGACCCCAACGTTTCCAGGGAGGCCAAGGTGGACTCCAGAGCAACGCTAATGATGCCCAGACGGCCCCAGGGCCCCCCAAATGTAGCGAAAACATGGGTGCGCCTTGGGCCAGGATCTCTTCTGGCCCCCCCTGTATACTTTGGCTGGACATCAAACATAAAAAAAAACAAGAAAACTGCATAAACATACGCTTTCGGAGGCCCGCGTGAATTTCTTGGGACGTCGCGGGAGGCGCCGCCAAGGGAGTCCAGTGCTGACCCAAAACATCCGCGCGGATCTCTGGAAGTGTATTATGGTGTGGCCCCAGATTCGAAAAAGTGAATGCCAGCATTGTTGTTGCACTCTCGATGTGCATTCTTTAGGGTGCAAAATGCGGGATGCCATCTACGTGGTGTAATCCATGTGTTGCAATATTTGTACATGTATTTGTATGGTGTTATAGTGTTGTTGCAATCTACGCGGCGTGGTGCAATCTATGCGGTGCAAGAGCTGTGGTGCAACCTACGAGGTGCAAACTGGAGTGCGACGTACGCGGTGCCATCAACGGAGACCAAACTATGTAGTGCAAAGTAGCTGGCGCAAACTAAGGACATGCAACAGTTGTACGTTGTGCCACAAGCGGGATGCAGCATATGCGGTGCAATCTACGTGGGTACTGCGCTTGGTGTTTGACCGACTCGCATGTGACCACCTCCAATGTTCGAATAGATATCCCACCGACCCACCCGCAACTTGTCGGCAAAGCGCAGCTGGCGTAGTGACGCGATGGCCCTTCTCGTACAAATCACTAGCTCAGGCGGGCGACGGATGATGATGATGATGATGATGAGGAGGAGGAGGATGATGATGATGATGATGATGATGATGCTGAAAACCAAAGCGGTGAAGAGCCATTGGGTTTTCATCTGCCTTGGGGGACTTCGGAAAACAATGGTGTTGGACGGATTTAGTCGCGCACGCGGGGACGTGCGGGATCGTGCGCGTGGCCCGAATTGTACCGTTTGGCCAGATTGGCGGGTGCGCGATGATTGTTGGGTAGTTTCAATATGCGCCCGCCCAGCATGGTCGCTGAGTCCTTTTTGGTAAGATGGCGAAGCACTTCTGGTTCTGGCGTGATCTTAAAAAGCGCGTGCACACAACAATTTTGTAGATTGTTCCCGACCTTCCTGCGTTGGTTCTCGTTTCGAATCGAGCCCGCGGTCGCACACTTCTCCTCCGCCTCCCCCTCTTTTGTTCCCTCTTTTCCCTCACCTCCTCCTCCCCTGTTCTGCCTGCCGCCTGCCTCACCTGTCTTGTTTGCCAGCCTGGTTCCTAACTCGCCGTCCTAAGTGACCTCGCCATCATTCGGGGGGCGGTCGGGGGGCGGCGATCTGCGAAACAGTTGCCAGTCTCGCGCGCTACTTGGGGGGCATAATAAATACCAGGCGCGGATTCAAATTACCACCCCGCCAGCCTTGGGGGGTGCGAGTTGCGAAACGGTCGGCATTTTCGAGGATTGTTGGGAAGGGGGGCCAGCATAGTGGGGACCAAACGCACATTCAGACTAGACCTCGCCAGCCCTGGGGGGTGCGAGCTGCGAAAGAGTCGCCACTTCCGACGGCTTCTGGATGGGGCCACCCAGTGGGCACCAGACGCAGATTCATACTAAACCTCGCTAGCCCATGGGGGCTGCGAGCAGCGAGGCTGTCGCTAGTTTTGCAAATTTAAACTTGACCTCGCCAGTCCTGGGGGGCTTCGAGCTGCGAAACTGTCGCCACTTTTGAAGGCTGCTGGGGGGCCATCATTGCAGGTTACCAGGAGCAGATCCAGATTTGACCTCTTCTTCCCCGGGGGACTGCGAGCTGCGAAACTGTCGCCACTTTCGAAGGCTGCCTGGGGCCATCATAGTGGGTACCAGGCGCAGATTCCGATTCGATCAACCTCTCCATCCCAGGAGGGCGGCTGGGCGAGGAGCCCTGCGGCAAGAAGCCTGCGGAGCTCGATCGCAGCATCGACGCCGCGATCGCGGCCGGCCTCGTCTTCAGTGGCCCGCAGAATTGAAGCCCCTTCGACTTCCGCAAACAAGAAGTCACGCGCGCAAGCGTGGCCACCTCCCGCACCAAGGCCCTGACGTCCACGGCCTGCCAGGGCCAGACGGTGCGCCGCGGAGTCACTGTCGACAGGGAAGAAAACAAAATGGACGACCCCTCTGGCTGCATCTCTGCGTGTGCCTGGCGACAAGTCATGGCCTTGATTTCCTTGCCCGCGGGCTGCCTGCAGACCTGGCGGCGCGCCTGCGGGCGTGTAGCTCCCGCGATGGAAGATGCATGAAGGAGGCGGAGAAACTGGCGATCGAGCTGGGCAGCGCTTGCTTCTTGCACTAGCAAAGAAAAACTTGATGTTGTGGGGCGTCAGAGCGACATTGCGCGGACCGCGCTGCGTGTCCAACGCGCCACCAGAAAAAACATGTTCGTCCCGCTTCTTTCGCTGTCGTCCTCTTCCTCTTTCCGCCGTCTCCCTGCTGCTGCCGCGCTTAATTTTCGGCCCCGTTTCGCGTCCTCATCCCTCCCCTTTTTCCCACTCCGATTTCATGTTCGAGCCTGGGGCCTCCAGTCATCGTTCTCCTGCTGCTGTCCAGAGAGTCGTTCAACGCGCGCGTTTCCCATACAGAGTCAACAGCACATGGCGGCGCCTACACTGTCGCTGTCCATGCAATGTTGGGCCAACTCCGTGTGTCACTTGATGCAGCTGGGTTGGGTACATCGCAAGGTGATTTGAAGTATAAGTGCTTGCAGCTGCGTGCGCATGTGGTGGGATCCTGGCAAGACGCACCTGCTAGATGCACCGCAAGGCATCATGTGGCAAGCATGGCAGGCTGCTCATTAGCCGTGGCGTCTGCGGGCCGCCGCTGAGGTGATGCTCGCGGTAGCGTGGCACCAACCCGTTGTCCAAGGGTTTTACCAACGCTGGCAGGAAGAGAAGCGTTGGAGTGAGCAAGTCCTCCTCGCCTCCTCCTCCTCCTCCTTCGGCCCCTCCTCCTCCTGCTCCTGCCTCCCTACCTCCCTCCCACACTCCCTCCCCCTCCTTCTCCTGCTGATGCACGTTCTCTTTCCTCCATCCCTCCCTTCCTCCCTCCTCCCTCCTCACTGTATTCTCCTCCTCCTCCGCATCCTCTCCCCATCCCTCCTCCAGACTCCTCCATCCTCCTCCTCCTCCTCTTCCTCCTCCTCCTCCTCCTTCTCCTCCTCCTGGCGGGCATCAAGGACACAATCCACCGCGCGCTGCAGAAGGTCGGGGCCATCGCAAAGGAGGGAAAGGCGCCATCAGGGGTACTGAAGATGAGCTGTCAGCGTGGTTGGCTGGCATCTGAACGAGAAACCCGTTCGTCTGCGCCACGTTCGGAAGGACGCCGCGTGCGGCGCCGAGCACTGTGGAGATGCCGCCCTGAGGCGGCGGCGGAAGAACCTTCATATTCTTACTGACAGACTGCGCCTTCCTACGCCGTTCTTCCTCCTCCTCCTCCTCCTCCTCCTGGAGACTCCCAACGCCCTGACAGCTTCCCCCAGCTCCTTCAGGAGGGAGGGGCGAGGAGGAGGAAGAGGACAAGTGCAAACCGAGGATGCACCAGCGATGTTGCAATACACTTTTCCTTCCCAAGTCCCCTCCCCATACGTCCCTATAAGCACCCATGCTCACCAACGGGAGCGCTCCCTTGAAAGACAAGCATCCAGTGGGCCTGCCCTGCAGGAGGGAGCCAGGATGTGGCATGGAACTGCCCTGCATGCGAATGGATGGGATGATGCAGCTGAAGGAAGCCGCCCCCGACTTCTTAAATTGCTGCACGACTGGCCACTTCCTCTTCGCCGACCCCTGTGGGCCTCCTCGGCGAGGGAGACTGCTGCCCCTCCCCAAACCCCTCCCTCGTGAGCCCTGCTAGGCCAGTTTGGAGGGGGGCTGGGGGGCAAGTGGGGCGGCGGCCTCGCCTGCTCCACAGATTCTCCCGGACGGCCTCCGATGCCCTCCAAGATGCCCACGCTCCCAGATGGCCCACGACCCTTCCCAGATGCTCCAAGACGGCCTCCACGTCGCACCAGATGGCCCCAATGCGCCCCAAGACAGCCTAATTAGATACACCACAAGACCTCCAAGAGAATCCTCAGCGGGGCCCCAAGAACCTTAAATCGCCCCCTAGTAGAAAAAATGCGTGTTTAGCATATCCGCCTTTATGGAGGCTTCCGAGGCTCCCAAGACCACCCCAAGATGCCCAGCAATGCTCCCCAGAGGGCCTCAAGAAGGCCCCAGAAGGCCCCAAAGCGACCCTGGAGACACCTAGAGGCACCCAAAACGGACTCAGAGGGCCCCAGGAGAGACCCAAAAGGGGGAGCTCGAACTGACATTTCGACCACTGCGCCAACAAGGCCCAAGAAACCCGCAAGAAGAGGCCCCAGAATAGCGGCCCCCATCAGGCCCCAAAATGACCCAACAGTGCCTGTTCTGAATACAATATGGGGTGCCCAGAATGGACGCGCGGCACGAACAATCGTCTACGACAACGCCCACCCAAGGCTCCCAAAGGGTCGGCGGTGCGGCGTAAGCCAATGAATCACAACAATCGAGGACATATCAAGCGATAGCCTCACTTTGAACATGAACCGCCCGCCGCCCGTGTAAATGCTGCGCAGGTGTGCACCCCTGGCCATACACGTTGAACAAGTCTGAAGCGAGATGCCGTCCTCCATCCTCGCAGCTGTCGGAGACTTGTGCTGCGAAAGTGCGCGGCGCTGAGGCGATAG
>CAUYUJ010013447.1:788607-796107 GCA_963575745.1 Prorocentrum cordatum
TTATATTATCTTCTCTTCTCTTCTCTTCTCTTCTCTTCTCTTCTCTTCTCTTCTCTTCTCTTCTCTTCTCTTCTCCTCCTCCTCCTCCACAGGGGCCCTCGGAGGCCCTCGGAAGCGCATGGGGGGCACTCGGCGCGCACGCGCGCGCTTCGGCGGCGGCGACGACGGCCTCTCCCTGGTCTTTCTTCCTTCCCCCCCCCCCAAGCGCGCCTGCATGAGCTTGTGGCCTATGGTCTCCTCGGTGGGCACGCTCCCGCCAGTCGCCACAATAAGGTCCTGTTCCCTCTTGATGTCCGCCATGTCGGACTGCCAGAAGAAGCCCACGTAGAAGTTCAGGGCCCAGAAGTAGACGCAGATGATCACCTGCACCGCCAGGGCACGCCCCGGCCCGCAGCTCCCGGAGCCGCGCCCTGGGCCCCCCCGGGGGGCGGCGGACGTGGACGCGCGCCTGCCCCTCTTGGCGGGGGCGGGCGGCTGCCCACCCGCACACGTCGGCCGCTCCCCGAGGGCCCCCCGGGCACGCCCCCCCCTGGAGCGGCGGGCACGGCTGCGCTCTCGGCGGCGGGTGGCCAGGGAGAGGATGGCGCCGTTGATCACGATGCTGACCCACATCCACATGAGCACGATGTTCTGACTCCTGGCGGGGCGCCCCCGCCCCGCCCGGACACCGCGCCGGTCGGCCGGGGCGCGCGCGCGCTCGCGCCCCTGCAGGGGAACGGGCGCCAGCACAGGAAGGCACAGAAGGCTTCTGGAGGTCCGCGCAGGGAGTCCGCCCCTCCCTCCCTCGCCCCCTCCCTCCCTCCCTCCCTCCCTCCCTCCCTCCCTCCCTCCCCTCTCCCCCTCCTGCCCTCCCTCCCTCCCTCGCCCTCACCCTCTCCCTCTCCCTCCCTCGCCCTCCCCCTCCCTCCCTCCGCCCCCCTCCGCCCCCCTCATTGGCGCGCGCAGCGCGCTAGGGGCAGCGCTGTCGAAGCACCGCCCGGGGGGTCCTGGCGCAGGTCCACGGGAAACCCGCGCGGATCTCCGAAGGTTTGCGCGTTATGCAACGTGTTATGCTTCGATCTCGCGCCGCGACCCCCCGGGAGAGGGAGAACTCCCCGACCCAAGTGCGATCACATCTCCGCGCCCCCGCGGGTGACGGGGCTCGCCGTGCCGCCGGAGCGGCGCCTCGTCGCCTGCGCGTCGTGGTTAACCATCTGACCAGCCTCCTGCTCCTCCTCCTCCTCCTCCTCCTCCTCCTCCTCCTCCTCCTGCTGTTCCCTAAATCGGTCGCAGCCATCGACACCGCCGACGCACTTCTCGCTGGCCCCGCCGCCGTCGCCGCCACCGTCGCCGCCACGGTCGTCGCTTTGCTCGATGTCGGAACCGCGAAGCCGCCGTCACGGTCGCCGCCTTGCTCGCTGTCGGCACCGCCGCAACCGCCCTCGCCGCCATCGTGGCTCTCCACCACGGCGGCGGCGACGCGCGGAAAACGTCGCGGCGTCGGCCCGCGACGGTGGCAGCATCGCCTCTGGAGGCGCGCGCGCGCGAGGCGAGACTGGGCGAACACGGGCTTGGCGGCGCTCCTCGGTCGGGGCCACTCCTTCAGGATACCCGCCTGGCCCAGGCACCGCGCTGGGCGCCGTCGCCGCCGTCCCCGCCGCCGTCGCTGCTGCTGCCGCCATCGCCATCGCCGTCACTACCGCCGCCGTCGCCGCTGTCGTCGTTGTCCGCCTGCCCAGGCTCCGTACCCAGCGCCGTCGCCGCCGCCGCCGCTGCCGGGTATCTCCAGGACCTGCAGGGGTCGTCACCGCCGTCCCCGTCGCCGCCGTCGCCGCCGCCGCTGCTGCCACTGTCGCCGTCGCTGTCGCTGCCGCTGGCGCCGTGGTCGTTGCCGCCGCCGAGAATCGGGCGATCCTAGGCACTTCTTCTGAGCCTCAGGAGGACTCTGGGAGCCTCCGCAAACCTCTGGGGATCTCCAGGGACCTGCAGGGGTCGTGGTCGCCGCCGCCGTCGTCGCTACCGCCGCCGCCGCCGCCGTCGCCATAGCCATCAGCGCCGTCGTTGCCGTCGTTGCCGTCGTCGATATCGTCGTCGTCGTCGCCGACGTATGTGATGCCCGCCTGGCCGGGCTCCATGCCCAGCGCGACGGAGGGGGGCAGGTCCGTCACAAGGATGAGGAACCTGGGCTCCCACGTCCTCCCCCTCCTCCTCCTCCTCCTCCTCCTCCTCCTCCTCATCCTCCTCCTCCTCCTCCTCATCGTCCTTATCCTCCTCCTCCTCATCATCATCATCATCATCACATCATCATCATCATCATCGCCACCCTGATCATGGTGATCATCATCATCATCATCATCATCATCATCAGCATCATCATCAGCATCATCATCATCAGCAGCATCAGCATCAGCATCAGCATCAGCATCAGCATCATCACCATCACCATCACCATCACCATCATCATCATCATCCTCATCATCATCATCATCAGTATCAGTATCAGTATCAGTATCAGTATCAGTATCAGTATCCGTATCCGTATCCGTATCAGTAACAGTATCAGTATCAGTATCATCATCAGCATCATCATCATCACTAGCATCATCATCATCAGCATCATCAGCATCAGCAGCATCATCATCATCAGCATCAGCACCATCATCAGCATCATCATTATCATCATCATATTCCTCATCATCATTCTCATCCTCATCCTCATTATCATCATCATCATCATCGTCATCATCATCATCGCCACCAGCGACAGCGAGACCATGACCATGACCATCACCATCATCACCACCACCACCACGACCATCATCAGCATCATCATCAGCATCATCATAAGCATCATCATAATCATAGTCATCATCATAGTCATCCTCAATATCATCATCCTAGTCATCATCATCACCATCACCATCACCATCATCATCACCATCATCCTCATCATCACCATCAGCATCATCGTAATCATGGTGGTGGTCGTGGTCGTCATTACCATCGTCATCGTTATCGTCATCACCACATCACCATCATAAACACTATCATCATCACCATCACCATCGGCATCATCATCTTCGTCGTCATCATCACCAGCATCATCATCGCCATCATGAGCGGCACCATCAGCAGCACCACCAACATCAACATCGTCTACAGCACCATCAGCATCATCAGCAGCATCGTCGTCGTCATCACCATCATCGTCACCATCATCATCACCGACATCATCATCAGCAGCATCATCACCATCAGCATTAACATCAGCATCAGCATCATCATTAACACCACCATTATCATCATCATAAGCATCATCATCATTAGCATCATCACCAACAGCATCAGCATCAACAGCATCATCAGCATCATCATCGCCGTCATCATCAGCATCATCAGCAGCATCATCACCAGCAGCATCATCAGCATCAGCATCATCAGCATCATCATCATCGTCGTCATCATCATCAGCATCATCATCATCAGCATCATCATCAGCATCATAATCAGCATCATAATCAGCATCAGCATCATCATCATCAGCAGCATCATCATCAGCAACATCATCAGCATCATCATAATCGTCAAAAACATAATCCTCCAGCCGTTGCTGTTGCATTAGCTCCTCCGCCTCCTCCTGCTCCTGCTCCTCCAACTCCTCCAACTCCTCCTCCCCCTCCCCCTCCTCCTCCTGAGATGTTCGCCATGGGCTCCGTTCGTAATTAGCTGGAGGATGAGGGGAATGATCCAGGCTAATAGATGGGGAGGAAGAGAGGGAGGAGGGAGAGAAGAAAGAGCTCGTCCTCCTCCTCCTCCCCCTCCCCCTCCCCCTCCTCCTCCTCCTCCTCCTCCTCCTCCTCCTCCTCCTCCAACTCCTCCTCCAACTCCAACTCCAGTTCCTCCTCCTCCTCCAACTCCGCCTCCAACTCCTCCTCCAACTCCTCCTCCAACTCTTGCTCCTCCTCCTTCTCCTTCTCCTTCTCCTCCTCCTCCTCCACCAACTCCTCCTCCTCCTCCTCTTCCTCCAACTCGTCCTCTTCCTCCTCCTCCTCCTCCTTCTCTTCCTCCTCCTCCACCTCCTCCTCCCCCTCCTCCTCGTCCTCCAACTCGTCCTCGTCCTCCTGCTCCTCCTCCTCCTCTTCCTCCTCCTCCTCGTCTTCCTCATCCTCCTCCTCCCCCTCCTCCTTTTCCTCCTCCCCTCCACAATTACTCTGCATGAATACTACTCTCCTCTCTACCCGAAAAGTGTCCGAATGTTGTCCCGCCCCCATCCGCGTATCGGTTTGGCAAGAAGGCTCAAAAACCGAACCGAACCGGCCGAACCGAACCGGGCCGAACCGAACCGGTACGAACCGCACGTTCATCCAACAAGAACCGAACCGAACCGGAACCGAACGAGACCCAATTTCGAACCGAACCGAACCAAATTCGATTTCGAACCGAACTGACGGAACCGCACCGAACCGGACGTCTCCGGGGCCTTGAATTTGGCGACGTGAAGGAGGAGGAGTAGGAGGAGGAGGTGAAGGAGGAGGAGGAGGATGAGGAGGGCAGTGAGGAGGACGAGGAGGGAGGCGGAGGAGGAGGAGGAGGAGGAGGAGGAGGAGGAGGAGGAGGGAGGAGGAGGAGGAGAATAAGGAGGGGGAGGGGGAGGAGAATGAGGAGGAGGAGGAGGAGGAGAGGATGAGGAGGGGAGGAGGAGGAGGATAGGAGGATGGAGGATGAGGATGAGGATGAGGAGGAGGAGGAGGAGGAGGAGGAGAAGGGAATGCCAGACGCAAGAAACGGCTTCCCGGCCCCCCCGCCCCCCCCCCCCAGCACTTCCTCCCCCCGCACCCCTCCGGCACCCCCCCCAAGAACTCCCCCTGCACCCCCTCCCGGCACCCCCTCCCGGCCCCTCCGGCACCCCTCCCGGCACCCCCCCGGCACCCCCACCCTCCCCGGCACCTTCCCCCTGGGGTACCCTCGGCACCCCACCCCTCCCCGGCACCCCCTCCCGGCACCCCCCCGGCACCTCTTATCTCGTCGGCACCCCCGGCACCCCCGCTGGCTTCACCCCCCGGCACCTCCGCGGCCCCCCCCCCCCCCACCCTTCCCCGCACCCCCTTCGGCACCTCCTCCGGACTCCCCCTCTCGGCACCTCGCCCGGCCCCGCCCCGCCCCCAGCCCCCCAGCCGAGCACACCCCCCTCGGCCCCCCCCCCCGGCACTCCCCCCCGGCACCCCCACTGGGCACCCATCCCGGCACCCCTCCCGCACCCCTCCCGGCACCTCCCCCCAGCACCCCCCAGGGCACCTCAGGTCCCCAGCCGAGCAACCCCCATCGGCCCCCCCCGGCACTCCCCCCCCCCCCCCCGGCACCCCCACTGGCACCCCTCCCGGCACCCCTTCCCAGCACCCCTGGGCACCCTCCCCCCAGCCAGCACCTCCCCCCGGACCCCTGCCCGGTAACCCTCACCTCAGCACCCCTCCCCCCTCGGCACCCTCCCCGGCACCCTCCCCCCGGCCCCCCCCCACGGTATCCCAATCCTCCTGCTCCTCATTGTCCTGTTCCTCCCCCGCCTCCTCCGCGGCGAACCGGTCGGAACCGGAGCGAAACGCATGGCTAATTAACCAGGCCGAACAGGACGGCGCCCCTGACAACGACGAACCGAGCCGAACCGGAAAATTCCGACGCCGAACCGAACCGAACCGAACCGACCCACTTCGGAACCTAACCGAACCTAACCGAACCGAACCAGACCCTTCCTGGTTGGGGCTTCCACACAAGATTGGGCTGCACTGTTTCTTCCACTGAAGGCGGCGATGGCGGGCCCAGGATTCACGACGCCGGACGCACGCCCCTTGAAAACGCTACCCTGATAACCTATACGACCACCCTTCGGGTGATAAGGAGGTGAGGGGGGGGGAGGGGCCAACGTCGCACTCGATCGATCTCACTATCGAACTCACTACCGATCTCACAATCGATCTCAATCGATCGATCTGACGATCGATCTGATTATCGATCGCACAATCGATCTCACAATCGATCTCACCATCGATCTCACAATCGGTCTCGCTATTGATCTCACAATCGATATCACAATCGATCTCACAATCGATCTCACATTCGATCCGACTATCGATCCCGCTATCAAACTCACAGTCGATCTCATTATCGATCTCACATTCGGTCTCACTATCGATCTCACTATCGATGTCACAATCGATCTCGCAATCGATCTCGCATTCGGTCTCACTATCGATCTCACTATCGAACTCACTTTCGATCTCATTATCGGTCTTACATTCGGTCTCACTATCGAACTCACTATCGATATCACAACCGATCTCACAAGGTCTCACCATCGATCTCACTATCGAACTCACTATCGATCTCATTATCAATCTCAATCGATCGATCTCACAATCGATCTGACTATCGATCTCACAATAGATCCCACAATCGATCTCGCATTCGGTCTCGCTATCGATCTCACTATCGATATCACAATCGATCTCACATTTGATCTCCCATTCGGTCTCACAATCGATCTCACTATCGATACCACTATCGATCTCACAATCGATCTCACAATCGGTCTGACATTCGGTCTCACGTTCGATCTCACAATCGATATCACTATCGATCTCACATTCGACCTCACTATCGATCTCACTATCGATCATCGAAGTAAAACATCAACATCATCATCACCATACTCACCATCAACATCATCATCATCATCATCATCATCATCATCATCATCATCATCATCATCATCATCATCATCATCATCATCATCATCATCATCATCATCATCATCATCATCATCATCATCATCATCATCATCATCATCATCATCATCATCATCATTATCGGGACACCGACGGGGCACCGACGGGACACCGGCGGGACACCGCGGGCCCCTGGCCGCCCGGAAGGGAGACATTTGGTCCGGCCGCGCCTCAGCCACACGGGACACCAGCGGGACACCGGCGGGACACCGCGGGCCCCGGCCGCCCGGAAGGGAGACATTTGGTCCGGCCGCGCCTCAGCCACAGGAGACTTTCTCTCGCCCGCCCACGCAGCTTCGCCTCGCCCGCACGCACGGCACGCACGAACACGAAACCGAAATCGATTTCCCGGTAGGGGGGCTCTCCGTTCCACTTCGATCTCACCCCCTCACCTCCGATCCTTCACCCCTGCCTGTCCAGTGTCGTTCCTTATGGGGTCGCATTCATTCGTCGGATGCTGGAGCCCCGTGTTGCTGTGGAAGCCTTGCAGACTTCCCACCCCAAGACGCACCAGAAAAAATACGAACTCCACAGGAACTCCACAATGACCGTGTTTCTATCCCGGGTAACGGCCGTCAACGAGGGGAAGGTTCGGGCGGCAGAGTAGCGGTAACGGCGGCCGCGGCGTGCACCCACCTTGTTTTTCGCGAGGCGGCATCTGCGAAAGCCTTTCCCGCCCGAGATGGGCCCCCGATGCTCCGCGATGGCCCCAAGGCGGCTCAAGATAGCCGAAGATGGTTCA